>PVKU01004879.1:0-136039 GCA_004027475.1 Anoura caudifer
TGAATCTTGGGTAATGTAATTATAATGTGCCTTGGTGTGCTCCTCCTCGGGTCCAACTTCTTTGGGACTCTCTGAGCTTCCTGGACTTCCTGGAAGACTATTTCCTTTGCCAGATTGGGGAAGTTCTCCTTTATTATTTGTTCAAATAAGTTTTCCACTGGTTGCTCTTCTTCTTCCCCTTCTGGTACCCCTATAATTCAGATGTTGGGACGTTTAAAGATGTCCTGGAGGTTCCTAAGACTCTCCTCATTTTTTTGAATTCTTGTTTCTTCCTCGTTTTTTGTTTGGTTGTTTCTTTCTTCCTTCTGGTCCACTCCATTGATTTGAGTCCCAGTTTTCCTCCCATCTCTGTTGGTTCCCCATGCATCTTTCTTCATTTCACTTATTGTAGCCTTCATTTTTTCATCTAATTTGTGGGCAAAATCAACCAATTCTGTAAGCATCCTGATTACCAGGGTTTTGAATTGTGCATCTGATAGGTTGGCAATCTCTTCATCGCTTAGATAAATTGGCTCTGGGGCTTTGACTTGTTCTCCGGTTTGAGCCATTTTCATTTCTGGGTTTTTTTTTTTTGTTTGTTTGTTTGTTTGTTTGTTTTGTCTAGTCTCGGCTGTTACGTAGTGAGGGGTGGAGCCTCAGGTGTTCCCCAGGGCGGGACAGCCCAGTCGCTGGGTAGTGATGCTGTATGTGGGGGCGGGGTCTGAGAGGAGATAATGGCAGTTGCTTTACTCACTCTCAGATTCCAGTTCCTTTCAACATTTCCCCTTTGCCTGGATTATCTGCACGAGAATGTGGGACCACCCAGTCAGCCAGCCGCCTTGTGCGGCCTCACTGGTTCTGCACAGTTGCCGCCCCGTGCCCGGGGTCTGTTAGTCGCCGCCTGTGCACCTGGGGGCTGCCAGCCGCTGCTGCCTGCATGCCCGTCCGCACCTCCGCTTTTTCCTGCCGTGACTCCATCGCTCTTACCGGTCTGGATGAATCGTTGTTGGACTTCCAAACAGTTTGATTTTCTGAGTTCTGGTTGTTTTCTTGTTTCTAAATCTTTGTTGTCCTTAATTTTGGTTGTGAGAAGAGGCACAGTGCATCTGCCTACGCCTCCATCTTGGCCGGAAGTTCCCCATTTGACTTTTAAAACGCTCACTGGTGATTTAACATTTAAAAATTGATTTTTACTTCTGAAAATTAATTTTGGTCCTCTGATTATCCCCTTTGTAATATCTAAGGTCATGTATCTTGAGTTCTTATTATTTATTGGATATAATAAAATACAAAGAGCTCAGGTTTTCAGTTCAATGAATTCTGACAGTCATATATACCCATGGTAACCACCATCAAAGCAAGGCAAAAAACTTTTTCCGCCAGACTAGAAAGTTCCCTCTGTATTTCCAGTCAACTCCCCGCCTCTGCAACCACTTTCCAACTTCCATCACTTTAGTTTAGTCTTGAATTGCATATAAATTGAATGTTTTGAGATTCACCTACATTGTTATATGTATTGATGATTCACTTTCTTCTAAATTGATGAGTTATATTCCATTGCATAAATGTACCAAAAAAAATTTATGCATTGTTAATGGACTTTTGAGTTTTTTTTCATGTTGAACCATTATAAATAAAGGTGCTATAAACATTCTGGTCCATGTCTTTTCATGAATTTACATTTTCATTTCTCTTGCAGAAGCACCTGAGAGTGACTTTTCTAGGTTACAGCAGAGGATATGCCTCATTTCATAAGCTAACAGTTTCCTAATGTAGTTGCACTATTTTACAACAGCACCAGCAATGTACCTGAATTCCAGTTGCTCTCTCTCCCCACCAACATGCGGTGAGGTTAGTGCTTATTTTAATTGTTCTAATGGATGTGTTTTAATTTGCACTTCTGCCAGGTTAAGCATCTTTTCACCACACGGTTATTATTTTTAAAACTTTTGTCAAGAGTCTAATCACATCTTTTGCTGGTTTTTAAATTGAATTATTGACTTTTTAACTGTTGATTTGTAAGCATTGTATTTTAGATCTGTTCTTTTGACAGGCATATGTGTTGTGAATATTTCTTTCCCAGTCTGTGATTTATCTAGTCATTTTCTTAAAAATTTTTAAATTATTTTATTTTAGTTTTAATTTTAGGAAGTGGTAGGCAGAAAAATGTCCCTTCCCCCCCAAAAAAACTATCCATATCCTAGACCCTGAGACCTGTGAATTTTTATTATTTTATATTTTAACCCACACCCAAGGACATGCTTATTAATTTTAGAGAGAGGGGAAGGGGGAGAGATAGAAAGGGAGCGAAACATCGATGTAAGAGAGAAACACTGATCAATTACTTCTCACATGTGTCCCAACCGGGGACCGGACCTGCAACCTAGGCATGTGCCCTGACTGGGAATCAAACCCGTAATGTTTTGGTTTATGGGACACAGGCAAAAGGACTCCACAGGTGGGACTAAAGTCTTGGAATCTTGACAGAGGAGATTCTTCTAGATTATCTGAGTGGTCTTAATCTAATCACATGAGCTCTTAAAAGTAGAAGAGGACAGTAGAATCAGAAAGACGTGAGCGTGGAAAAGGAGGTGAAGTTCAAAGTGCAAAAGGCACTGGACCTGGACCTGCCGTTGCTGGCTCGGCAGATGGAGAAAGAGGCCCACAAGCCAAGAAAAGTAAGGGGCCTTTATGAACTGAGAACCAGTCTCAACTGGTGGCTGGCAAAGAAATAGGGACGACAGCCCTAAAACCATTAGGAACTAAAGTTCACCCACAATCAGAACCAGCAAGGAAACAGGTTCTCCCTGAGGGCCCAGAAAGGAACTCAGCCTGGCTGATACTTCGGTTTTGGTGCAGTAAGAAGACTTTAAGCAGAGAATCAGTGGAGCACATTGGATTTTTGACGTAGGGAACTGTAAAGATAATAAATTTGTGTTGTTTTAAAGTGCTAAATTTGTAGTAATTTGTTATGGCAGCAATAGCAAACTAAAGCACAGAGTTAGTGCTTTTTGTGTTCTAAGAAATCTTTGACTACCCTGAGGTTGTGAGTTATATCCTTTGTTTACTTCTAGAAACTTTAAGATTCTATTTTTTAAAGTTCTCTTCTATTTCTTCTACTATGTCTACCTCAACAGGAACTACGGATTTGACTGTTCTGCTTTCTCTCTGATCTTTATGCTATGCCCTTAAATGACCCCTGATCTGGTCTCTCTTGACGTGCCCTTTCGTCATGTGTGGATTCTTAACACCCACACAAGGCTGGAATATTTGGGCTTTTCAAGCACAAGGGAAGGCAGACAGACTGAGGAATAACAGGTGGCCAAAGGATGGGAAGATCAATATCAGTTTAAGGGCTGATGGGCCAAATGCCACCTTCAGAACCCATCTTCCTATAGATGACATTCTCTCCTGGCCTCATCCCCAACCCAGCCTCCCAAAACCTCATCAAATGTTTAATTCCCAGCTCAGAGTTCAACAAAGCTCTGTACAGCCGAAACAAGTTGGCTTCTGCCTTCACATCTATCTGACTGGCAGTCTGGCCAAGTACTGCATTCTAGGTTGGAAATATTTTTCCTCTCATATTAGAAGTGCTGCCCTTCTGCCTTCAAGTTTCTAATGTCACTGAGAGCTTCCCTGACAGTTTCATCCCTGATCCTTGGATATGACCATTTTTTTCCCTTTCTGGAAGTTTTTAGAGTCTTGATTTTATTGCCCATGCTCTGAAATTTCAGCATAATGTAACTTATGATGGTTCTGTTTCAGTATGCTGGACCTGGTGGGCATTTTTAACCTAGAAATACATTCTTCAGTCCTGAAAGAACCCTGGTAGTATTTGTAGGTAATTTCCTCCCTTACTTTCTTTTTTTTTTTAAGTATATTTCATTGATTATGCTATTACAGTTGTCCCAGTTTTCCCCCTTTGCCCTCCTCTGCCTAGATCCCATTCCCTCCAGCAATACCCTCCCCCCTTAGTTCATGTCCATGGGTTATGCATGTAAATTTTTTGGTTTCTCCATTTCCTACACTGTTCTTAACATCCCCTGTCTATTCTGTACCTACCCAATATGCTTCTAAATCCCTATACCTTTTCCCCCATTCTCCCTCTACTCCCTCCCCACAGATAACCCTCCAAATGATCTCACTATCTATGATTCTATTCCTGTTCTACTTGTTTGCCTAGTTTTTGTTTTTTAAATTCAGTTGTTGATAGTTGTGTTTATTGTCATTTTAATGTTCATAGTTTTGATCTTCTTCTTTTTCCTAAATAAGTCCATTTAACATTTCATATAAGGGCTTAGTGACGATAAACTCCTTTAGCTTTACCTTGTCTGGGAAGCAGCACTTCATCTGCCCTTCCATTCTAAATGATAGCTTTGCTGGATAGAGCAATCTTGGTTGTAGGTCCTTGCTTTTCATCAACTTGAATACTTCTTGCCAGTCCCTTCTTGCCTGCAAAGTTTCTTTTTTAGAAATCAGCTGATAGTCTTATGGGAACGAACTCCTTTGTAGGTAACTCTCCGCTCTTCTCTTGTTGCTTTTAAGATTCTTTCTTTATCTTTAATCTTTGACATTTTAATTATGATATGCCTTGGTATTGATTTCTTTGGGTCCAACTTATTTGGGACTCTGTGCTTCCTGGACTTGTATGTTTATTTTCTTTGCCAAATTAGGGAAGTTTTCTGTCATTATTTTTTCAAATAAGTTTTCAATTTCTTGCTCCTCTTCTCCTTCTGGCATCCCTACGATTCGGATGTTGGCCTTTTTGGAGATGTCCCAGAGTCTTCTTAAACTCTCCTTGTTGTTTTTTTTTGTTTGTTTGTTTGTTTGTTTGTTTTGAATTCTTGTTTCTTCATTTTGTTCTGGTTGAAGGTTTACTTCTTCCTTATGTTCCAAATCATTGATTTGAATCCTGACTTCCTTCCCTACACTGTTGGTTTCCTGTGGATTTTTCTTTATTTCCCTTAGCAGGGCTTTCATTTCTTCCTTATGCTTCTACAATATTCAACGGGATCTTTGAGCATTGTGACCACCAGTGTTTTGAACTCTGCGTCTTATAGGTGGGCTATCTCCACATCTCTTAGTTCTTTTTCTGGGGTTCTGTTCTCTTCCTGCATTTGGGTCATATTTCTTTGTCTTCTGATTTTGGCAGCCTCCTTGTGTCTGTGTACTAGGTAGAGCCACTTTGATTCTACTTTCTCACACTGTTAAGTCGTGTGGGGTAGAGCTTTGCATATTCGCCAGGGTGGGGCAACTTTGGCTCTGTGTGTGAGGGAGGGGTTGAGGAGACAGTGGCGCTGCTGGCTGACTTCTGGGGGCTTCCCTGGCCCTTGCTCTGTTTCTAGTCACTTCACTCACTTCCTGTGTGCAACTGGCACCCCTTCAACTGCTGTCCTGGTTGTGGTTCCCAGGGTGTGTGTGTGTTTGTGTATATTCGGGACTCTCCAGCAGTATCTTCCGCCACCCCAGCCCCCACTGAGTTTATAGCCAGAAGTTATGTAGCTTTATTTTTCCTGGCACTGAAGCCCAGGGCTGCATGGTCTGGTCTGAGGCTGGGCTCCTTCGTTCACAAGGTGTCCCCCTGATTTTTATCCACCAAACATGAATGAGGGGCTGCCTGTTCTGCCGGCCTCTGTTGCCTCATTGCCTCGCTGCTTCTCTGCCTCTCTGCCTCTCCATACCCTGCTGGCCACCCACACCAAGTCCTCTCCAACCCGACTCCCCATCTCCTCCCCTCCCACACATCTGGTTGAATTTAGCTCCTTTAAATCCTTGGCTGTCGGACTTCCATAAGTTTTTGGTGTTTTTCTGGGTGATTTTTTGGCAGTTCCAGGTGTTTTTTGTTTTTAAGTTAGTTGCAGTCTTTCTTATGGCTGTGCAATGAGGTGAGGATGTGTCTACCTTTGCCTTCATCTTGACCGGAAGCTCCCCCTTACATTCTTTTCTATTTTCTCTTCTAAGTGTTGGACCTCCCAAATTTGCTCTGTAATTTTCCATTTTAATTTCTCTCCCATTTTCTATTTTGCTTTTAAAATTTTACTTTTTTTGATAATTCCTTAAATATCTACCAACCTTTACTGAATTTTTAAATACTTTCTATCTTTTTTAAATTTCCATAATTATCCATATTCTTGAACTGTTCTCTTTTTCTTTAGAGTACCCCATTCTTTTTGGGTGGATATACTATCCTCTCGAAGCTATAAATTATAATTTATACATAATAAATATAATTTTATATATAAAATATGCATTAAATATATTTATGTAAATATATAATTTGTATACAACCTACATGTCCATCAGCAGGAGAATAAACTGTGACTCATATACATGGTGGGCAAACACTCAACAAGGAAGGCATGAGCTACTGATCTACAAAATCACATGTCCAACAAGGTCAAGCACAGGCTGAAGACTGAGCAGTTAGTTTGTGGCACAGCATGGATGAGATTCCAGGTCATCTGATTCTGCAGGAGGTACTTCTTCTATGTCACATCACCTCTTGGACACCATTGCCAGGTCACCAACCAATGCTGACCACCACCAGGGGATGAGGAAAAGGGAGAGGACACCAGAGAGCACTGACTCCAGAGAAGATGCATTGGAGCTGACTGCACCTTGCTCTCCAGCCTCCTGGATAAGCCACTGTAATGCCATAGTTCCCTGATCCCAGAGCTGACACGCACTACTAATTTTAGTCCACTGTCTCAATGGTGGTCTCTGAGAAGGGGAGCACCCAGGTGTCACCACCTCCGTTCACTGAGTAGGAAATGAGGGCAGCAAAGCTAACCTCAATCACACGGGGCCTCATGGCCAGGGTGGCACAGCTGGCCCTAAGCCCCACCTTCTGATCTGTTCCAGGTCTTCCCAGAGGGTCAGGAGGAGGGGAAGAGAGGCTGTCTCTACAGCTCTGAGTGGGTTTACCACCTCCAGCCCTGTAGGCATGCAGTCCCAGCACCCCCCACCCCAGAAGTCCACACCAGCCTCCAGCTTCATCTTCTCAGAGATACTTCAGCAGCAGTGGCGGTGGCAGCAAGTTCTCTAAGACAAACTCAAACTAGCAGTTGTGTTTTGTTTTTGAGCAACATATATTTTAAAACAAAAAAGGTTAAAAGACACCCACCTAAGCTGAATTCTAAAATGGGTTCATCTGGATCTTGTAGATTTCCTGAATAAAAAGAAATGCCAGAAAAAAAATTACCCTTAATCAACTTTTCCCTGCTTTTAGATTTTATGAGGGATGTGTGTGTGTGTGTGGGGGGGGGGAACCAACATACTTGTAATTGTTTCACGATATTTGTAAATCAAACCACCATGATTTGTGGCAATTACTTCTCAATAAAATTAGGGGGGAAAAAACTCCAACATTCTACTTGATTTTTCCATCTAAAACTGTTGTTAAACAAGAAGATTTCTTCATTTTCTAAACATTTTATTTTGTGATTCCTAAGAAGGCTCAGGCTCCAAGTCCAAACCCCTTCCTTTTCAGGTCCACATACCCACAAGAGGCAGGCTTCTACTGTGGCCTGGGCACTGGCCAGACAGCCCTGTGGACATTCCACATTATCTCCTGGTGAATCAACCCCCAAACTGGAAATCTGACAGCAGAGTGGTTCCAGTGGAGGCAGTTCCCAGGAAGTCTGCTGACTTTCCCCTCTCTATTCTGACTCAACCACAGGATGTTACACCAGGGCCCCCACTCCAGGCCGGGGCAGTCATGGGGGCTCACACTGGCCATTCACCAGGTGTCCCAGGAGGTATGCTTGGCCCTTTCAGAACTGCTGTAGTGTGGGACCCCCCAGGAGCTGGGTACGGGACCCCTGAGGCTCACCTGCCAGAGAGAGGCCAAGCATGTCACCTGCTACATCAATGGTGGATGCCCGCTGCATCGCACGGGCCCTGGCGCCATGGCGAGGGCTGTGCTCTCTTGCTGTCATGCTGTCATTGGTGATAATGTGCTTCCTGCTTCTGGGTTCAGATGATGCCTGACTCCCCAGGAAGAGCTGTCACCCAGCCCTAGTCCCCTAAGGTGGCAGTAGTCCTGAGAAACAGAAACAAACACTGGTAAGAAGCACAGAGAAGGTGGCAGGAAAGTTAGATGGTTAGACCATGGAAAGTCCATGATCTAAAACAAGCAGATGTGGCAAAGCCAGGGTCCCAGCAAGTCAGGGTCGAGTGAGGGTCTCTTCCTGAGCATTCCCTAGCACGCTCTCACGCACATGCCAACATGGCATGACCGTGGGGTCCCAGACAGAAATCATGTTACCTCCAATAAAGATATGCTATATTAAATGACAGTTCACAAAGAATCATAAAATATGGCTTTTGAGATTTTCTTGTTGGTTTTATTATTATGCTTTTCCATTGGCAGGTCTCATAGAATTTTATAAAATTTTAAACCACTTCACTACAACCTCTGTTAGAAGGACAGCAGCATGGTGAGCACGGAAGAGACAAAGGCACATGCCCTCCAACCTTCCCTCTTCCTTCCCAGCACTACAGAAATTTCCTGGGGCTCGGTCCTGGACCTGCTTTCCCACAGAACACGCACGCGTAATGTGGTAACCGATGCCTAACTAAAGTGGGCAGTGCTATGCCGTGGATATGGACGTCCCTGTGAAAACAGCCACCGCAGGCTCCAACACACAGCACAGAACTTGCATTCTGCTCTACGTGGGGTAGCAGCAAGAAGTGAGTTTCACATTTTTCCAGCCCTATATGCTGTAACTCTTACTGTCTCTAGCAGGAACCACACTTTAAAAGTGAAGATAGTTAGACTGAGCAATAAGGCTGGTTTAAAACACTCCTTCCCAAAGCCTCCAATATTCAGACACCCCTGTCTTGTCCAAGTGTGTCAACACCTCTGTACCTGAAGGGCCCACACTCCCTCTCTCGAGTGAATTCACCCAATAACTTACTCGGCATGTTTGTTCTTGGATCAGTAGAGACACGTGGCATTTCTTCATAGAAGCACATCCAAATTCATCATCTAAAAATAAAAAAATATAAATTTAACAAGCTGGTTAACAAACACGGGTTCTTGTGAACAGTTAACACATATGTTACAATTCTGATACCTAGAAATATGGGGAGGCCAAAAGCTATGACATGTTCCTTTGAGCTCCACACACTGATCTAACCAAAGAGAAAAATCATCAGTTTACTAACCTCAAAAGGTACACAGTCAAAAATATGTGATACAAATGGGAAAGTACTTGTAGTACTAATATTTGCTAATTTGAAATGTACAAATTAATTTTTAAAAACTCACTAAAAGTCCAAGTAGCAAAAGGTAAGAATTCATAAAATACATGGTAAACATTTTGAAAAGTGACCAAACTCATTCATCATAATTAAAGCCAGGCTCACCATATCCATATTCCCTAAATTAGTACTCCAAAAGTGGTCTGTTGTTCTATAGAGCATATGCTTTGTTGGCAGACCCCAGGGGAAATTCTATAGGGCTCTCCTATATTGCTCATGACATTTCAGAGTGGTGCAAGCATTTTGGAAAGCAATCTGACATTATTTATCAACATTTGTCCACAACACTCTCACCGATACTCCAGATATGCTTATTGTAGCATTACTTACAATGACAAACGCCAAAACCAATCTAAATGCCACCTGCAAGTAAGTTCACTCTTGAATACCTATAAGACACACTACTGTATGGCTGTTCACATGATTATAATAAAGCCAATAAACATAGGGAAAGTTCTTCAACCTCATTAGTTATCGGGAAAATGCAAATCATAACCATGAGCTGTAGAATAGCCAGAATGAAAAGACAGGCAATACCAAGTGCCGGAAGGATGTGGAATAATGGAACCAGACAAACAGCTGGAGGAGTAAAGGGCACAACCACTCAAACTGAATGCACACCCAACCCATGATCTGAAATTGCTAGCAGAAATGCATACATATGTTCCCCCCAAAAGGTATAAAGAACATTTCCAGCAATAACATTCATGAAGGCCAAAAACCAGAAACAATCTAAATGTCTATCAACAGCAGAATGGACAAAATATCACACACAACTCCTAGAAACAACGCCGAGGGGAAGAGCCAGACACACTGAGGGCATCCAGGCAACTGCATTCCCGTGAGGTTCAGACGCAGCCACAGGAGGGCGATGTTACAGCCTGAACGGTGGTCCCTCTGCGGGGCAAGTACTGACGGGGACTAGAGAGGGTGTGAGGAGGCTTGGGGTGCCTTGTCTCCCAATCTGAGCTCCATGAGTGAATTTACTGAGTGAAACTCACCGAGCTGCACACCAATTATTTTTATACCTCTATAAAAAGTTTAATTTTGTCAACGATTACAATAAAGACAGCACAGTATGAAAAAGTGTTTATGTCAGTTCTACATCATGTGGGTTTTTAATGGACTGTTCCAGCTGTGCTCTGGTTACAGCCCTTACAAAGATGTGACACAGCAACGAAGGGCCAGCAGGAAGCCACATTGAGAGACTGGCCAGGTCTGGGGCATGGCCATGGGGAACTGCTTGCTTCCTTTCTTGGCTCACTGTCATCCCTTGCATCACTGAAAGCTGTATCCTGTGCTGGCCAGAGGCTAAGGTGGCACCCTAGCAATGAATCAGCCAGTGGAAGGCACTCTTCTCTCTTGAACCTTCTCCCAGCTTCTTAATGAACTTATAGCCATGACCCCCCCATTCAGTTGGAACAACAGAGACATGCCACCTAACAGAGGGCTGCATCTGTGTCCTGGCATTTCAAGCCCAAAGAAGGCCCCATCTCCACTTCAGTCCTCCCCTTCCTTGCAGGGTCCCTCACCACTCCACCCATTTGCCCCTTCCCTCTAGGAGCAGGGTTAGTATTATAGGTGTTATGAGATTCTGGGGATAGAAATGCTTAAAGGGAAACACCTACAGTCTAATTTTACACTTGATAGAGTTCACAGATCATAGAAGCTTTTGATCTGCAGGTTATTTTGGTGCATTTAATTAGAATCTGCAATTTAAGTCATCAAGACCCAGAATATAAAGCTAATTTGCACAGCTGAACTTGATCCCCTTATATTAGTCTCATTAATTTAAGGTAATTCACCAAGGATTCCTATGTCCCCTCCGTCCTCATTTTCTTTCATTTGAAGACCAAAGCTCATTAGAAGCAAAACTACACTAAAAATAAAGAGGACAGAGGGTGTGGGGAGCTTTAGAGGACTGGGATGGGGTAGAGAGGCAAGAAGAAGGAAGGAAGCACTCATGAAACTGACAGCCTCCTTCCTCCTCACTCTGTGAGGGATACGTAGTCCCTTTGGACAAGAGGACACAGGCCACCAAGTGAACAGCAAGCCCAAAAACGTACCTGCCACCCATGTGGGGGAGATATGGCAGGGAGATATGGCAGAGGGGCATCAGCAAGGCAGGGAGGGATGTTATGACTCGCACAGGCTCAGTGAGGGTGGGTGATGACTGTCAGAGGCTTCTCCAGAGAATAAGAAACCTCAGGTCAGGAAGGGGTTCTGGGGGCATCAGTACCCTCTGGGAAGACTAACCACAGAGCCCCCCTTTTATCCATCATACACACTGGGGAAAAGGAGATGCACGGATGAGGGCACAGAAGTCCAGACTGGGTGGCTGACTTTCTCAAGGTCACATGAAACTATGGGATGAACCATGAGACACAACCCACAGCAAAAAAGCCTACGTACAGCTGGGGCCGTGCTCCCTGTCTCTGTAGCCTAGCCTCCCCTGTTGCTTCATGTGGGAGCCAACAGGCTCACAGCAAACCTTCCCTGGGCCTCTGCTAGCCTCACAAGGGCAGCATGACAGAGAAAGTTGGAAGAGAAAGGCTGAGTGAGTCACAGCATGGATCAGGAAGCTCCATGGAGGAGGCTGCTTCAGAGGAATCAGAAAGAGGAAGAGTTTTCTCTAAAACCCCTCAATCCAAGACAGCTACAATCACTCGGAGATGAGGCATCGCACCGCTCCCTGGCACCAAATACCACTGCTAGCAGAGCCTGAGAGAGACGGCTGCGGCCCCTGCACGAAGCCCGTCCTGCACACAGACCCAGAACCCACAGCTGTTCTTTCTGGAGGTGCCCCGGTATGGCCAGTGGTTCATCCCTTCTTTGTGTGACCAGGGATGACCAGCTGGGACCTTGCGTGTTAGGAATGCCACACTGAACCCCTTGCTTCTCCCATACCCTCCTGGTGCAAAAACCGGGTTTTCTGACAAACACCAGTAAACAGTCAACATCTGTGGCAACTGTATTTGCTCACCAGCATCTGGCTTTTTCCTGCTTCCCAGACACCCAACAGATAACTCGCCAGGCTCTTCCCTCCAGTGCAGGAAAAAGCTTATACCGAGACCTGCTTCCTCCTTCCCTTCTGAGCCATGAACCAGCTCCCTGCTGCTCCCTGCTCCCTGTGCCCATCCAAGGCTGTGGTTAGGAGAGAGGCTCACTGAGCAGAGCTCGACTGAGAGAACACCACCTAACAGTGAGCACACTGCAGCATCAGTCCAGCCTGGTAGGGTTTCAGGGCAGGACTCACAGGCCTTAGGAAGTCATGCCCAGGACACGAGAAATGTGCTGTAGTCTGTGCACATTCTCACGGGCAGGCACAAGCAATCTGCCCGGGGTCCCTGTGGGCCTGCGCGCAGCAGGCAGTCACTCCTGCTTCCCACTTCCTGAGCCTGTTCTCTGCCAGTGACACTGAACAGGCAGGCTGGCGATGGTTCACCACCCAATTTAATTAAGTAATCGGTCTCACTGGTTTCATGAGGATGGTAGCTGATACAATATAATGCCTTAACCCAGACTCAAATGCACATCTGGGACTCCAAGGGCAGAGTCGGTAGCCTTGGGTGAGCCACAGGGGTCCGTCTAAAAAGCCAGGCAGGCCAAGTGCTCCTGGGTAGGACAAGCCCAGACTGTTCCAGCTTCTCCCCAGAACCTCAGTTTCCCCATCCCAGTCACTGGCAATTCCATCCTTCCATCTGCTCCAGCCAAGAAACAAAATCAGTGCTGCCTGCTGGCCTCCTCTTTCTCTCACCCCCCACACCCACCATTTTGTTGGCTCTGTCTTCCCAGAGACCCAGAAGGCAGCCCACCTCAGCACTCCAGCCCCAGCTGCCTGGCTTCTGAGCGGTCCCTCCACAGCTCCTAGTCTGTCTCCACACAGCACTGGCTCCAGCCCTGGCCTCTCTGCTGCCGAGATCTTCCCAGCCAGCAACCCTCCTCAAGTTCATCCAGAAGGCAACTCCCTCACCTACAAGGGGGGACCCAAAAACAAATGGAATTATCCCCTGGAGGGCAGCCCCCTTGTAGTACAGGCTTCCCCGCTGCATGAGTGATCCAGGAACCCATCTGTGTCGGTGCACCAGTTGGCGTTGCTGCGAGAGGCTGCATTCGGCTTCAGTGAAGTTTTTTGAAAACTCTTTCAACACATTTGTCCATTTTGAGATGGTGATTTATGAGCGCACCTGCCCACACTGCACTGAGTGCTCAGCAGTTTCTGGCCAAAAATGGCATGATGCCCATGTCCCACCCCCCCATCACCCAATCTGGCCCTGAGGGACTTTTTTTCCCCAGATGAGAAAAGTCCTCAGAGGGAAACATTTTGCTAATGTGGAAGAGGTGAAACAAAAAGTGGCTGAAGTACTAAAAGTCATCAAAATCAACAAGTTCAAAAACTGTTTTGAGCAGTGGGAAAAAATGTCCTAATAGGTGTACTGCATCACATGGAGAGTACTTTGAAGGTGACTGAAGTTTAAACATGTAAGAATAAATACACAATTTTTTGTAAATAAATTCCCGGGGGTTTTGGGTCCCCCTCATATATGTCCTTCCCCAAATCAGCTTCTCCAGAACATCTTCATGACAGTTGGTTTGAAACTGCAGTTGGGCCCCTGGTGTTTCACCTACAAACCATGAGCCTTTCGGGGATTTTCTACAGGAACCAGTTTGAAAATAAGTCACCCTTAAAAAGCATTTAAAAGTGTTCCTGCTGAGCAACATGGGTGCAGGACCAGGTGTCTGGGTGCTGGCATCTGGGAGATGAGAGAGACTCGGGAGGCTCCAGCAGCAGCTGTGGTGGGTGGGTGGGAGTCCTCGGGCTGCCTCAGCCAAAACAAGCCATCCCGCACCTTGGCCACTCTTCTTAAGTATCCATCCCTTCTCATGCTGTTTCTTCTCCAAAAACTGGTGATCTTCTCAACAAACAGTCAAGGCCTCTCATGGACCAGGCCTTAGGGATGCAAAGATGAACAGGAAGGCTTGGACAGGAAACATATCATAGGAAACGTCACAAACAGGAGTGATTGCCCTGGCCAGGCGGTTGAGCCGGTTGGAGCATTTTCCCATATACCAAAAGGTTGTAGGTTTGATCCTAGGTCGGGGCATATACCGGAGGCAATCAATTGATGTTTCTTTCTCTCTCTCGCTCTAGCTCTCTCCCTCCCTCTGTCAAAATCAATAAACCTATCCACCTCAGGTAAGGCTAAAAAAGTAAAATAAAACAGGAGTAATGGATAAGCTGAGGGTTACACTGCTGCTAAGGGACTTCTGGAACCCTTCCCGTGAGAAGGACTGGCCTGCAGCTGTCTACTTGCTGAGCAGGAGCACTAGGGGGCTAGCACCAAGGTTTCTGGAGGCTGACTCTTGGGGTGAATCAACCCCGTGTTCCTATGTACCAGGCTTCATTTGTCACTCAATTACCACATACATTCCCAGGACACCACAGACCAAGATAATGGGATTGCTGCCCCAGGCACTCCGGACCCTGTGAGAGCTGCCTGTTCAGTGCTGGAGACAATGCACATCAGTGTCAGCACCGCCCCTCTCCCTCTGAGAAATGTCCAAGACTGTGACAAGTATCATGTCCTGCCCCATTATCAGCTCAGCCACTCAAAACCCTCCCATAATTAACTCAAAGTCCGCCTGGATGTTGTCCAGGAAAGCCTCTCAGCAGTGCCACAGAGATTTCCTAATAGGTGTGTAAAAGCACTGAGGATTTATCAACTCTCTTTGCTAATGAAGACATGCTGTCCCAGAGGACAGAGAGCCAGAGACGAGGACAACAGCATCTCTGTGACCTGTGGGTCAGCTTGCCCCAGAGTGGGGCTCCGTAAAGGCCTCACCAGCAAGAAGGAGGGTGTTGCAGACCCAGACGCTGCCGCTCTCAAGGCACTCACTCAGAGCTTGGTTCCTGGGGCTGCAGCTAGAAGACAGCTCTGGCTCCTCTAGGGCAGGTGTGACCCACTCCTTGCCTGAGACTCTTCTTTCTCATCCCCTTCCTTTTTCCACCCAAAGCCGTGCTGTAAGGCCTGTTCTGGTACCTGCTTCTACCTCCCCCACTCACAGTTGGCCAAATGAAAGCTGATGGCACCCAGCCATCAGGGCGGATGCCCACCCAGACTCTACTTCTCTCCTCGTCCCCTTTGGGAATGGTCTATTCTTTCAGCCAAGGGGATGGTAAGTGTGGGTATGGCCACAGCTGCTCATGGCTCCTCAGGATCATAGTGCAAAGAGGGGGTGCCTCCCAGGGGCAGTGAACCATACCCCAGCTGCAGCAACTCCCTCTGCCTTGTCCTGCTGGTGTGGTGATGAGGCCATCACAGAGAGGGTGAGTTCTGGGTACTCCCGCTATCCTGACCAAAGCACCATACTTGGCAGCCAGTATACCTGTGCTGCAGGTCGGAGGACCCAACTCAGACATGTTTCAGCACAAAGCACGTTTGTCATAAAGGTTCCGGCAGACTGACAGAACTTGAGCAGGAATATGGCTGACGGGCCCCAATGTCAGTAGCACAGACAACTCTTCTAGGCTTCCCTCTGCTTCCCACATCGTCCTCCCCCATCCCTGCAAATAAACCAACCTGTCTGTGTACACTGTGGACACGAGGCAGCTAGCAGCCCCCAACTTTAAACGCTCTGGCTCTAGTCATGGGAGAGGACAAACATATGGATTCACTCTGTGCTGTTGGTCCAGTTCTTCCTGGCAAGGTAATCCAAGGGCCTACCTAGCTCAGGTCAGGTGCCCCCTGGCTGGGGGACTGCAGGGGCGCTCCCACAAGACTGAGTGTGGTGGGGGAAGTGCCACAAAGGGGACAGGGGAGACCAAACATAAACATTTCAACTCACAGCAACATTTAGTGCCAAGTGGAGAAAGCCTGCAGCAAGTGTTTCTTAAGAAAAACTTTAAGAAGAAAGTCAAAGAACTCCCAGTGTTAATTAAATGTTTTCTATATTGTTTAAAACAGATAACAAATATAAAATTAGGTATAGACTTTTTCCCTTGGAGCTCTAAAACTACAATAAAACTAAGAGATCTATAATTTATTGACAAACAAAACCCCAGCACCAATGGACTCACGTTTGCGCTAATTTAATGTGAAGGGTGGGCTTTGTACAGAAACCATCCCACAACATAACCCTGAGGACTCCAAAGGCCTCACCCACCACACCTTCCACTGCACAGCCTGGCCTGAGGCCACAAACACCCACATGGCCATTCTGGTCCACCCAGCCTCTATCTGGTCAAAATGACAGTGGCTAGCAGCCACCATTCCCCAGAAAAATTAGTTGTCGAGTTGGGCATAGGGGTGGGGGTGTGGCGATACCCCTGGGCTATGAACAGGGGTCTAAGGACCACTGCAGGTGGCAAGGTCTCCATAGGTTTTTGCTTTTTTGCATGAAATCAAGAAAGTTATAGAGAAAAAAGTGCAAAAGACAGCCTCATGGCTTTGCTGTGTCAAAGACTGAACCCCGGCTACTTCCCTCAAGTCCCCGTGGTGGAGCACCCATAGAGAGGGCCACTCAAGGGCAAACTCAAGATGACCCCCGTGATACATCCTTTGCGAAGGGAAGCCATCTCTTTCCCACCATCCTTCCTCTCCTCTGCCTGTTTACGTTGTTATGCTCCTAATATCTGCTGCCGGTTCACCTAAGGGATCAAATTTCTTGTGATGTGTCCAACCTGAGGGAGAACATCAAGAGAAAGAACCTAAGATGCCACTCCCCAGCCTCATCAGGCCTCCATGGAATGAAACACCCATCTAGAGGCCATCTCAGCAGGACACCTTGCTGGGAAAGAAGTGTGTGAGCCATGACAACACAGCTTACAGTGCCCTCTGTGTCCTCTGGCTCACTTGGCCCTCCTCACACATAACTGCTGGGTGGGTGTCTGACAGACAGGAGCCAGGCTCACAATGGTAGATGGGCTTTCTCAAGGTCATGGGCTACGGAAGGAATTCAGGCCCTGAAATCAGGCCTCATTAGTCCAGTCCTTGTGCAAAACAGTGCACAGGGCACCTTCATTCAGCTATAAAGAATACTAATAAAAGGCACAATCTTTTTCACTCACAGAGTCCTTCATTTTATAAGCCCTTGCACGCATCTTACTTTAACCTTGCAATGTTCATTAAAATATTATTTCCTCTCTCCACCCCTTTAAAGGACCCCTCCAGAAGAAAAGATTTTAGATCCAAGAGTCCAACGCAGAACACAACTTCCATCTCTGCCCCCACCCACCATCTTTACAAGCACCCCTGGGTCACTGGCTCTCTGACACCCACCTCCAGCTTCCACAGTAAGCAGCATTACAGCACTAGCTACTGAGAGGGTGCATCTTCCCAGGGAAGTTCAGAGAGAGAACTTTAGCATGGAAGCAGATTCTTTTCTTACATCATTCATGTTTGATTTTCTTTTCCTAAGCTGATATTAAGCTCCTTAAAAAAATATTATAAATATTTAAATCAAAATATTTCAAAATAAGTTTTTTAAAAACAAAAAAAATTGTGAACAAGATAATCAGACAAAACCTGGTCAACAATACCAACTAATACTAAAGTAAAAAAATATATATAATGTTCTGTATTTCTGATAGGGAGAATGAGCTTACATAAATATCATACAAAAGTGGTACATTTCAGTGGAAGACTAGAATGAGAAATTCACCCATCCCTGAACCAGAAAGTTGTGACTTAAGACCTAGTTTCTGCAGTTGACACATTAACCTGATTAGCAAAGTTCCTCTGCTCTTTTTTTATAAGTGCTATATATTCTGGTCATTTCCTTCTCCTTACTGTTCCCAAAAGGTTTCATTCATTCCTGTAGAATATCCTGGGTTAGTAAGTGTGTGTTGTCATGGTGCTCTGGGGAAGTGTCACCGAGATACCTGGTTCCCACTGGTGACACACACTCCACAGCTGAAGAATGAAACATGTAGCCTCTCTCCTCACAAACACTCCCATGTCCTTTCTCAGGGAGAGTGAACAGTTCACCAGCGGGCAGTGGCTGGACACAGAGACGCAGCTGGCCCTGTGGGAAACCAGGCCCTGACCCAGGCTGGTCCGCTTGGGAGACCCTACAGTCCCAAAGACCTGTCTGGTCCTTCACAAACCTAACGTGCCCTGGAAGGGAAGCTGGCATCCACCCCAGCTCCCAGGCCCAGCTCCTAGGGCTCATCTGACATGCAGCCGCAGGCTACTTGAGGTTCTGGCACACGGGCACTGGCACCACACCATGAATTTCCAAGCAGCAACCTTCGTCAACCCAGCCCTTTGACAGGGTGGGGCACGGGCCTGAAAAGGCAGGGTCACTCCAAATCCTTTATTTCCTTCCAGATTGCCTGCGACAGAGTAGGAATGACAGTAATTTACATGACTGAGATTGGGTAGGTCTAGTTTATTTTTTGTAATCATTAGGGAAGTTTGTTTTTTAATTCAAAGTGTCAAAGTTGGCTTCATGGGAGAATATGAAATTTTCTGAGTAGCAACACAATTCCATAAAGGGCTATAAATGCAAGGCCATGACCACAGATCAATGACATGCTTGGAAGACAGAGTTATTTCTGGAACAAGGCAGTAAGACAGGAGACCAGGGACAACCACAGCAACGAACCAAAGTCAGGGAGAGAACTCTCGGCTCCTAACGTATCTTGGAAACACAAAGCAGATCACGCATTTTGCAAGTTTTATCATACATAACTCTCTGGCTAAGTGGTACGTTACTTGCAAAAAGAGTCCTGTTTGAACCAGTCACTGTTGGGTGGGACATGTGGAGAAGACTCTGAAAGGCCTTCAGTGCTCCAAATGCTAATGTAGAAATAAAACTCAGGTGGTCTGAGTCTGACAAGAGACCTCTCAGGAGGCAGGAGTCTAGTCAGCTCCTCAGTCATGCTGTTCAGTTGTCCAGGGTTCTTCCAGTTGTTGTGTTGCCCTGTTTTTTGTTTTTTCCTCTCAGACAATGTCACGTGACCAGGAGACCAGCCCTTTGGCTGACCAGTTGGGAGGAGAGTCTGGCACAAGAGACAGTCCTTTCTTTCCCATATTTGACCCATGTGTGTGTGCATGGAGGAGAGGACGTGGCCAAAGCTGGAGGAGACAGGCTCCCTCCCTGGGAAGGAGGGTGGAGAGGTGGGGAGGGTCCCATGGCTCTGACCACCACTGGCCAGACTGTCCCTTTCCCAGCCGCTCCTGACCCCGCCCCTGGCAAGGAAGGCCAGCAGCATCGTCCAGACTGGGGCAAAGAGTACCCTCATGGGAGGCCTTCCAGGGCTGCTGCTGCGATGGGACCCTGGCCACAGCTGTCATCACAAAGCTGATGGTGATAGGAATGATGAAACCCCCAGAAAGTGATTTGAAAGAGAGAGCCACTGGGGAAGATCAGGCCAACAGGGGAGGGACTGGGGGCAGAGGACAGAGAGCGGTGCTGGGGGGGCGTGTCTGCCCTCAGGACCGAGCCTGGCCAGACAACCTGCACCGTGCTGCCTCTGACGGGATTGTTCATGGGAGCCTGCAATCCAGAACCAGGTCTGCTCATTCATTTGTTCAACAGGCAAAAACCCAGGCACTTAGAGGTCACACACAGGTGAGTCAGAAGTGGTCCCTGCCTGCAAGGATCCAAAGGGTAACAATTGGGGTGAGACATTCAGACAAGACAACCCCAGGTCAAAATAAAGCACATGCTCGAGGCTGGGGGGAGGGGGAAGGAAGAAACCTTAAATCCAGCCAGATACGACAGACTCGGACGCAGTGCAGCCAGATCTGACTCCAAAAGGCAAAGGCACAACAATGAACTCAGGGAACTGGGTGGCCCAGTCAGTCTCCTAAGGGACAGAAAGAATGGGCTGAAGAGCCAGGTCCGGCCGATTCTGGGAATCACTGATACCAGACCATGGGGTGCACTTCAGCTAGTAGGCAACGAAGAAATCTCTGGAATCTTAATCATTCAAATAAATCAGAAAAGTCTTAATATTCTACTGAACTCTCTGCTGAGCTTTTGAAAATGAACCTCTTACTCTCTTGGTACAAACCCAGTCAGGCCTGGTAAAGTGGGGCCAAGATGGCACTGCCATAAACCAGACAGGCCACATCTATGACCAAGACATAAGGGACAGCTAACTCCCTTGTCCTGCCAGGTCTCCAGGGGGTTCCAAAGGTCACCAGCACAGCTAAACCTAAAGTCAGGACATGAACTATTTCTGAATTAAGTACTATGCAGCTCTACAAATAAAGAACAAAAGCCAGGTTGCTTTTATAACCAGTGGCAGGAAGCTACTGCAGAGCCCTGCAGTCACCTCTGTGGTAAGTGGGCTCTGCAGCTGCGCGGCAGCCCCCCTGGGAGCAGGGCATCACCCTGCGAGGGGACGGCAAGACCCTGGCCCGGTTCTTCTCATTTGGCATCAACGGCATTTTATATCAGTGTGGCATATATCTTTCTGAAACCTTCATTCAAGTGCAGAACTATGGACTCACCTTGCTTGTAACTACTGATTGTGACTTTATGAAATACCTAAATAATGTGGTGGAACAGCTATAAGACTGGTTATTCGAGCGTTCAGTTCAGAAACTGGAGGTCATCATCTCGAATGCTAGAAGTGGTGAGGTCCTTGAAAGATGGCACTTTTGATGCTAAGTGTGCCAGGACTGCCAAAGATTGACAGCACACCCAGACAATAGTCTCGGAAAGCTGCCCAAGATGAAATCCACTCAGTGATCACACAGATCACAGCTACAATGACATTTCTGCCACTATTGGAAGTTTCTCGTTTATTTGATCTGCAGATCTATACAGAGATTTGGTTGCACCTGAAAAGTGGGAAGAGTCGGGACCACAGTTCATTACCAGTTCTGAGCACACCCATCTGCGCTCCTTCACTACAGCCCATAAAGTAAACAGCCAGGTGGGTGGCCTACGAAATCCCTGTTCTCAGCTGAAGATAAGAATAAAAATGTAATTTTTCAGTGTGTGTTTCCTGGAAGCAATTCAACTATACTCCACGTATTACCTCATTGATGAATTTTTAGATGGGGAAAAGTTATTCCTGAACTGTGCATAACTGTTCCATTTTTTGGTACCTGTTTAACTTTTCACAGACGTAAACTTTTGCACACTGTGCAAAGGGAGCCAGCACATTACATCACCACTGTAATGTCAGTTGCTTCGAAGGTGGTAACTGTAGATGGGAAAACTTATCCTTAACGCGAATTGCCTTCCTAAATCAGACCTTTGAGTTGAGCAGCTTGACTCAGAATACAGGTAAATATGAAACACAGCAAAAGAAGTCTGAATACTCAGCATCTTTGTTTACTACTAAAGTAACTGATAATCCACAATAACAAAATATTGCCATAAGGTCCTTTTACCATTTATTTCATTTGTATAACTTCCATATTGAAAAAAACTCCAATTGTTTGATTTTAATGTATATAACTTACACCGACAAAACTATCCTATCGTTATTTCTTATTTCTACTGTTTAAATTCCAGTGATACAGAACTCTTAAAAATGTCTTTTTGTGTTTTTTAAAATCATGCTTTAAATCACAATAATAAAGAAAGTTAAACATGTATGTTTTCAAAACAAACAAACAAAAAAAATCAACCACCACAAAAGGAACTAAGACCACTTGGTAAGTGAGGAGGCCTGGAAACTTCAGGTCTATTGGCAAATACCTCATCCCAGGGCCACCCTTTGCCACTGGGCGGCCCTTCGGGCAACCTCTCCCTCAGCTGTGCAGTAGAGAGACTGCTCAGCCAGAGCCAGCTTCCCTGTTTTTCACTGTGACCTTGTGCCACAGAGATTCCTAAGCTGCTTCTCCTTTTGTTTAGAAAAAGGTTAACAATCAGATATCTGAGCAACAATAAGAAAAATGTCAGGAGGTACTTCTGTCATTAGTTTTCTCCAAAGTTAACAGCCGAGTTGTGAAACGCAGAGAAGCGCTGAGAACAAAGACCCCATGAAGTATCTCCCTGTCACATAGCCTAGGTCAAAATTACTGCCACCACAAGCAGGGACAGTGAAAACTAATTAAAATCTCTTCTGTGCTTTCGCATTTTTTTTTTTTTTAACATTCTTAGAAGTTGGGTGATAAAGAGAGCAGGGAAAATTGCCTTAAAAATTGATTTTTTAGAATTGCTCCCATGTCTTGCTAGGAGAAACTGGTAGAATCACTAAACACTGGAAGCCAGCCCGCAGCAAGCCGTCTCAGGCCCTGCCTCCTCAGGGCAGGCCAGGACACCCTCGGGCCACCGATGAGAGCAGAGGAATGTCACCGAACCACAATGGATGGCAGTCGAAGCCCTTGTGCTCTTGGTCTGGTTCAGATTTTTATTCTGCTATCAGATCTCAAGCAAATTACAGACTCTGGGCACTTCAGTGACCCCCTGCCTGGCCCCCTCCTCCCCACCCCTTACCCCCAATCTCCTGTCCTACACTGGTGGAGTGGCCAAAAAGTCCCAATCATATTTCTTCTGCTCTGTCATTTGCTCCTCACAACAAAGCCCGTCCTAGCCACAGGTAAATCACTGGACCCCATCTCTGTGACATCAGGTTCAGAGAAGGGAGGGTGTCTCACCCTTCGTCATTCTGTGGAAAAC
Source organism: Anoura caudifer (assembly GCA_004027475.1). NCBI lineage: Eukaryota > Metazoa > Chordata > Mammalia > Chiroptera > Phyllostomidae > Anoura > Anoura caudifer. The sequence continues at coordinate 22,831 of PVKU01004879.1, forward strand.
CGGCAAGCCTGGGACAGACAGCGGGACTCTCACTGCCACTCCAGTCACCTCACAGGCACAGCACAGACACCGAAGCTCTTCTGGAATGGCAGGCACTTGGGGATCACGACTTCTACCACAACCTTACACCGTTGTTCACAGACTTTTCTTTAAATAAAATTTGAACTTAAATTTACTACATTTAATATTCTGAACAAATACTTACATAAATATTTTGAACAAATACTTACATAAAGAAATTTAACTGTTCAGACACAAGGCTCACATCTTCCTCCCCCGTGACAGACGCGCCCCGTCAGGAGGCCTGGGCCTGCAGCAGAGGGCTGGGAGCACACTTCCCACCTCTGCCCCACCGCCACCGCTGTTCGCTGTGGGAAGGCCTGACTCTGAGCTCACGGTCACCATCACTCTGTGGGGGAGACATTCCCGTCTTAGAGACTTGCTGAAAATCTCAATTAAGAAAGCCTCTGTGCAAAGGCTCTGCAGGCCTCAAGTTACTATGTTAAACTTAAGTGACACTAGGCCTTCCACGGGTCAAGTGAGATACAAAGGCAAAAATGCTTTGCAAAGATAGGAGTAAGAATTTAAATCTTTAAATAACACATTTTTTCTAGAAATGATACAGCCTTAAATTGTAAGCAGAGGGATCTTGCGCAGGAATTAGATCTGGGCCTGCCAATGACATCTCCTGTGGCTCCACGGGGCCACATTAGACACTAGGACAAACTGCTGGGTGTCAGGCCCAAAGCCACGAATGAGCCACAGCCTGAGGGGGGCCATCTGACACACTCACCCTCCACCTGCTCCACCTGAGAAACTTACTACTGCTCCAAAAAGACACAATCAAAAGACATACTGTGTGGGAGCTAAGGTACATGGGAACTCTGTGCTTTCTGCTCAATTTTGCTGGAAGTCAGTAACTACTCTGAAAAATAAAGTTCATTTAAAAAAAAAAAAAAAGACTTTCAGACATTAATTCCAAGGGGGAGGTGGGATTTTAGCTGCCCTGCCCTACAGGGTCTAGAAGAAAAAGGGGGAGGTAAGTCATAAGAAAGTCCACCAACTGATCACCAGGTAAGCCTTTTAAGGCATAAATTCTAGAGTTCTACATTGATCAGATTTCTTGGAGCAACATTCTGAAAAGCCATGAAATCTCAGATGAAGTTGAATAAATATAGCACCCTGTAGATCTTTAAAAGTCTGTATGAGAGTATTAAACCATATACCCAACTGAGGAAAGGTTTGCACAGAGAAAACTGCAAAGCAGTTCTAAAAATACCATGTGATCATCCATCACCACTGTTTTAGGGGAAAACATAGGAGGGGATCTAAATCCAGGGCCAATCTGGCATTTCTCAGCTAAGTGCTGCCATGTGAACCTTCTCTAATGGGTCTTTGCGTACTAGCCAAACCCAAAGCCCTGCACAAAGGGTAACATGGCCACTCGAATGGCTCTGTCGCCAAGCTGGTCATTAGGTCAGAAGGAGGGCAGAGAGAAGACAGTCTCCAAAACAACCTTTGTATGTGTCATTATCTTGCATGCTTGCACCTGCATGATTCGGAGCGGGGCTGCTTTCCCAGTTCCTCAGTGGACAGAACCTGGAGTCATGCTGGTGGGTGTCAAGACAGAACATGCAGATTCCAATCAGATGTGTGTATGAGTCTGCACAGGCTGCCGTCACAAAACACCACAGATGGGGGGCTTAAACAACAGAAATATATTTTATCACAGTTCTGGAGACTGGAAGTCCAAGATCAAAATGCTGGCAGGTTGTGTTTCTCCTGAGGCCTCTCTCCTTGGCAGGCAGTGGCCACACTCTTGCTTGTCTTCACATTGGCCTTTTTTCTGGGCATCTTCCCTGGTGTCTTTTCTTATAAAGGCACCAGTCTCATTAGATTAGGGCCCCACTCTAATGACCTCATTTAACCTTAATTACCTCTGTAGAGATGCTGTCTCCAAATACACTGACACTGGGGGTTAAGACTTCAAGATATGAATTGAGGGGCGGGGTCCAATTCAGCCCATAACACACCTTACAGATTGCAGCTGGTGTCTCTAATGCGACAGCATCTGAGTGGGTGGGTGCTGCCAGTGGGAGGTTAAGAATAACAGGTAGTAAAGCAGCCCCGCCTTCTGCTTGTAGAGGGTGCAGTGCCCTCCCATTGAGGCACAGACCCCTGAATGCCCTCTCTCCCTTCCCCACATCTCACTTGTTGGGAGGAGGCAGGAAGAGCTGTGGTCAAATGCTTCCCAGTCATTATCTCAGAGTGCTCAAGGCGACCTTGCAACACTTGACACCCAGCGTCAGACACGGGAAAGTGACCAGCTCAAGGTCACAATGCAGACAGTAGCAGAGGCAGAACACCCCAACTGCAGATTGTAAGCGCCTGCCCTGAGCTTCTCCCTCACTCCAGTGCTACTCCCTTTATTATCACTACCTCCAGGTCAGACCTGTACATGCTCTGAGTATAACATTTGAAAAATGCCTTTCACAAGAAGGCCCAGATTCCTTATACGCCCAAGACAGCTAAGGGCTCCATCCAGAGAAGGCTGATGAAATTTCTTTTCATGAACAGTCATACTCGAATATTTAGTTTACACCCTTTATTTTAATAATAAAAAACACTTCGCAGGTGGCAAGGACATAGACATCCCTGTCTTCTTTGCTCCTCTTCCGCGTTTACTGCTTTCCTTTGAGTTAACAGCATTATTTTCCACGTAAACTTTCATTCCTTTAAACACACAATTCCAATGATAGTGATGTATGGAAAATTACTCCTGTTTAGTTCTAGTCTGTCTTCTTCCTTTTTGTTCAATTATTTTTATACATATTACATCTTTATACACTAAAAACTCAATAAATGTTATTACCACTACATATAACTTCATGTTTTTAAAGAAGCTGAGGGAAGAAAGGAAAGCATGTATATATTTGTACAGATTGGGGGTCTTTTTTTTTTGGTCTTTTATTTTTTATTTATTATTTGTACAGATTGTTATATTAACTTTCTTATTACCATTTCTGGTTCTCTTCATTATTTCCCATGGATTCAAGTTATCTAATGCAACATCATTTCTTTACTCCAATACAGCTTTTCTCTCATTTGCCTCTTTTATGCTGTTGTCAAATACAGTGCTTTTCTAAATGTTATAGACCCAACAATATAATTATATACAGATATACCCCAGATATTGCAGGTTTATTTCAAGAACACCACATTAAAGCAAATATCACAATAAAGTGAGTCACATGAACTTTCTGGTTTCCCAGTGCATATAAAAGTTATGCCTACACTATACTGTGTTCTATTAAGTGTGTGATTGCATTATGGCTTTTTAAAACCACGTATATATCTTAATCAAAAATACTTTATTTCTAAAAATGCTAATCATCAACTGAGCCTTCAGTGAGTCATAATTTTTTTATGCTGGTAGAGAGTCTTGCATTGATATTGATGAAAATGCAGTATCTATGAAGCAAAATAAAATGAGGTGTGCTGGCATATGTTATTTTACAAAATTAATTTTTAAATCACTTAAAAGGAAGACAAATATGCAGTTACACTATCTTTTATAATAACACAATAACCTTTACTGCCACTGTCTTCTCATATGGATTTGAATTACCACCTGTGGTCATTTGCTTTCAGCCTTAAGAACTTCCTTTATATTTCTTGTAACACAGCTCTGCTGACAGCAAAGCCCATTTTGTTTTGTTTTGTTTTAATTTTTGAATGCCTTTATTTTGCCTTCATTTATTATCTCAAAGCTGGATCTCATATGCAGTTCTGCTGGATATGAGATCCTTGGTTGATGGTTTGTTTTTCTTTCAGGATGTTGACCATTCCATCCCACCGCCTTCTGGTCCCCACTCTTCCTAATGAGAAGTCCACTATTAATCTTACCATGACTCCCTGGTACAATCAGAGTCATATTTCTTTTGCTACTTTCAACATTTTCTCTTTATCTTTGTCATTCAACATTTTTTACTATGATGGGCCTGGGTGTGAACTTCTTTGTGGTTATACTATTCGGAGTTTATTGTGTTTCTTGGATGTGTAGAATGTTTTTTATCAAATCTGGGAAGTTTTTAGCCATTATTTCTTCTAATATTTTTCTACTCCTTTCTCTCTCTTTTCCTCTAGTACTTGTATTATGTGTATACTGGTGTGCTTAATGGTATCCCACATTTCTCTGGGGCTCTGTTCATCTTCATCCCCTCATTTTCTGCATAATCTCTATCACTCTATCTTCAAGTTTAGTTATCCTATCCTCTGCTAGTTAACATCTACTGTCATAACCCTCCAGTTATTTTACTTTTCAACTTCAGAATTTCCACTTGGTTCATTTTTACTTTCTGTCTCTTTATTGATATTTTCTAATTGATTAGACATCATCACCATACATGTCTTTATTTGTTAAGCATGATTTCCTTTAGTTATTTGAATATATAGTTGACCATTGAACAATATATAGATTAGGATCACCAACCCTGACACACACAGTTGAAAATCTGGTGTAACTGTTGACTCTGTAGCTGGCTGTTTGCATCTGCAGATTCAACCAACTGTGGATGGAAAACAGTATTTTCAACCTGCAGCTGGGAATTCACAATTGGAAAATCATGATTCAGAATGTGAAAATACTGTCAGTTGCAGTTGGTTGAATCCACAAACATGAGATCTGCAGATACCAAGAGCCGACCATAATATTTATTGGAAAAAATCCACATATCAGTAGACCTGTGCAGCTCAAACCTGTCAGTTCTATAATGTTCTATAAATACAATCCCATGTTGTATTTATAATGGCTGCTTTAAAGTCTTTATCTGTTAAATCCGACATCTGGGCCTTCTCTCAGGCACTTTCTATTGCTTCCTCTCCCAACTCCATCACATTTTTCTATTTCTTTGCATGCCTTATCTTTTTATGGTGAAACTTGGACCTTTTCAATAATATATGGTAGCAATCCTGAATACTCGTCTCCCCCCTTGAGCTTGTCTTTGCTCATTTTTTCAATGAGTTAGCTAGACTAGTTTAGCGAAGTCTATCCTCCCCACCCCTCACGCACCCACAGCATGCAGCTTCCCACGTTGTTCCCCAGAGGGCACTGCCTTGGGTGTGTGCAGTCTCCCTGGGGTGATAGTGCATTTATTAGGGCTCTTTTTCTCCTCCCTGTTAGGCTGCCTGCCTCTTACTTATCACACCCAGCTGTTAGGCTCTATGAATTGCTGGTTGGTTGCTCTGCTGGTTCTGACAATGTCCTGGGGCATCAACTGCTGAGCAGCCTGATCCAATCATATTTAGGCTTTTCTGCAGAGATAATTTTTGAGGTCAATGTTTAAGGTTTTTTCCAACCCCAGAAGGGCTCTCCTTAGTTGTCTCTTTCCGAGGCTGTCTCTAGCCTAAAGTTTCAACTGTTGCTCTCATGGAACTACTGGCTCTTGTTAGCTGCTTACCACCTAAACCTCCGTATTTTTGAGAGCATCCTTAGATTTAATCATCCCCACACTCATTATGAATAAATTCAGTACCTCAGAACTTTCTGTTCTTATGGCCTACCTCTCCTCCTTGGCAAAATGTGAATCACTGCTCTGGAGCTAAGACCAAAGACAACAGCCCACCTCCCTCAGAGGACACCCCCACTTTATGATGAGAGTGCTGGGTGATGGCAGTAGCCTTGCTCTTCTTTGGCTTGACTTTTCTAAAATTGAACCTCTATTCTATGAGCAAACTGGGATGACAGAGGACAACTGGGGCCCCAGTAGTTTCGGCTTGGTATAGGGCCTCCAGCCCATGAGTAGGGGTTGGCTATATTTTCCTAGAATTTAGCATCTATAATACGGAGCTTGAGGGGATGGACAAATGCTGGCAGCTTTCCCCTTGCAGGGAGATGCTGCAGCATTGATGGAAACTTGAGGACAGGGAGCTACATCTTCTGGGCCACACCCAGGCAGAGTAGAGCTTCCATCCTGCTGAACTGGATCGGAAAGAGTGGGTCATGACTCAAGTGCCACAGACTGTTGCTGTCGTTACTGAAATTTAGATTTTCCTGAATAGATGTTTCTTCATCTGTGGTATATGCTTAGGACAATAATTATTTCTTAAAATAATTTTCACCAACTATTGTTTTGCTGAGAAACCAACAGTTCTCAGAGCTCCTAATATTGTACTATCATTCCAAAAGTCAGTCCCCCAAAAATTTATACTTCATTTCTAACAATCAACAAAATACTATGTGCAAGTTCCTTTTTGTCTAATACTCCATTTTAGGAAAGCTGATGTTAACTACCAGAATGTGAATTCTATACAATATGAAGTAACTTCCTCACAGCAGAAACTAAGCCATGCCTTAAAAAAATACATTTTATTTGTTAAAAGTGACAGCCACCTAGATACCCTGACTAGCAAGTCATTTGTAAAATGTGATGAAATGTCGCCACGCATGAGAGGTGTGGGATCACAGATCAGGACATCAGAGTAAGCAACAAGCCACACACATCTTTCAGAAATAATCCCTCCTCAAGTGGCTCTCTCTAGACAGAAGGGGCTCATTGCATTCTGGGCCATTCAGCTGAGAAGGTCAAAGGGCTCTAATCAACATCCAAAAGAAATTTTAGCCCAAACAACTGGCTTGGGGCAACCAGGCATGGGAGGGAGGGGAGTTGCCAACACATTCTTGGAAGTCACAAAGTGTTGCCCATGTCCCAAGGGCAGGAGACAGCATTCCCAGACTCCAAATTGAGTAGGGGGATGGGAATGTGAGGTACCAGCCAACCATCTCTACCTGCGGAGCAGCAGATGGGAGGGGAGGATAGCTCCAGTGCTGGCTCTGCCAGGCAGGAGCTAAAAACTGCACTGGACCCTGGACCCGCTGAAGCCCCAGACTAGGGATCTATGAAATGGATGCGGATCCTCACTAGCCTTTGTGGCCCAAACTTAGTATTCAGCAAACTGCGGATATTATGGTCAGGGGCCCTCCCTGGGAAGTTCCCCCTACGGGTCTGGATATCACAATGATGGCCAAGGGTTATGCTTCCTGTGGGCACCGTTTCCAGAGCCAGCCCCTAGCTGGACAGCCCCTGGGACCTGAGTGTGCTCACCTTCACAAAGGCACCAAACAGATCACTGAAGGCACTGAAGCATCACAGAGACACAGATCCCTCAAACCCCTTTGACCCCTCTGAGAAAAGATGGGAAGGAATGATAAGGGATGGCATATCCACAGGGCTGCCCTTCCTGCCGTAAGAGAGATATTCCAGTTGGGAAATCCCTGACAGCTGCTTCTGGCCAGTGAGCTATCACTTGGGCGGCAATTTTTAAAAAGCAAACCACAGTAGAAGGAACTTGTTCTAAAATATATGACACTCTTCCCTGACTTTCAGAGCTATCCTGAACAAGAGGCCCATGACACAGACCTGGCCTGTCCCTGACTCGCATGCTCTGGCAGGCACATCCCTTCTCACCACAGGACGGGGAAGGGGATGAAAACAACTCTGCATGCGACTGTACACCAGGGGCCTTCTCTCAGGTGTACGCGGGCTGCCAGTTCCACATGAAATGCACTTGACTTGCTGCTCCTTTTGCATCGTTTCATCTGTGCTTTACGACAGCTTCACTTCCTTCACCTACAGTCGGGTTATCGGTTTTCAACATTGTTGTCAGCTGAAATATGGTGCTTCCCCCTGGCCAGGGGGTAGGAAATCAAGTCATCCATGACAGCGCATGTGTGCACATGTGCACATGTGTGCTCACGCCTGTTTTAAAGAGAACGTCCACTGGATGAGGGCCTTGGGGGCTCAAAGGCACTGATTTATCTTCTGCACTGGCCAGGCTCTTGGGAGCTTTCAGGGGGGCAGTTGCCTAAAACAGACTTTATCCCAAACTTTGAAAAATCTGCCCTCTGACCGTGATACTAACCATAATGTGAAAATTCTCTGGACGTGCACAAAGTTCACTTCCCACTCCCTTTTGGAAATACAACTTGTTTTTTGATTAACCAGGTCTCAAGCTACAATTAGATACAGATGGAGCTTACTGTTCTTACTACTGTCTGCCTGACCCAGTTCAGGTTTGGACTTTTCTTCTCCATCACCATAAAGAATTGCAACTTCCTCTCATTTTTCCCCACTGTAATATTTTTTTAAGTAAGAAGTTAGCATTAAAAGCTTTTATTCTGAAGAAACTGTTTTATTTTGTTCTAAACAGAGAGCATAAGTGTTATAAAATAGTCATTTTGGAAACCAGACACTTTATGATCTGTTGTGCCACCAAAAGGACTGAATATTTCTCCTCGAAGTGTTATTTGACCAAGATGCAGGCACACCCTCTCTGCCCCTCTCCTAGCTGTCGCCACCTCACCCACTAGAAGGCCCTGGTGTCACAGGTCAGTAGTGATTCCAGGATGAGAGGACATGGAGTGGGGTCCTTGCTTCAAACAGAACAAGAGGAAGGGAAGCATCCCCATGAGGATGAGGAAGGGGTCTGGACGGAACCAGATCACAAATACCCCCAGAAGTAACCAGTGAAGTGTCAAATACCCTTCCCCAAACCTCAGACTATCCCTGCATTTTTAATGGTGACACCACAGGTGCAGGGACCCTGGGTACCTCGGCAAGGCCTGAGAACCACCATGGAATGGACGCAGTGCCCCCCACATGGGCACCTCCATGTTCACATGGGCTCCATTCTCCAAAGCCAGGTACTGGTTCCAAAACCATCTTCTCCTCTGTTTTCGGAGATTCCTCTGTGATAAGGAGCATGGCCAAAAAAGAAATCAGCAGAAAACCCAGCCCTTGAGGAGGCCACACTCAGCTCTCTGGGGCTGTCGGTGCTGCTCCTTGTTCCCTCCTGCTCTGCCTCTAGTCCTCTCTGTCTCAGCAAACAGCATCACTATTCTTCAGGCAGGCCATGCCAAAAACATGGTCTTCCTTTCTTCCTCCATCAGTCTCTTTCCCCCACTTATGCAACCCATCAACAAGTCCTGGTGACCCACCCAGAATTGGAGCACTTCTTGCCATCACCACAGCTCCCACCTAGGTCCCTACCACCATACCTTATGAGATCACAAGGACTTCTGGAAAAACTCCATCACCCTGGGCCTTTCTAGATGGTTCATATCACTCCACATGCATGTGGGTCCTACTGAGACAGGACAGTGAGAAGCTAGGAAAATTCCTTAGCAATCCCTGACTGGTGTGGCTCAGTGGGTTGGGCATTGTCCTGCAAACCGAAAGGTCACTGGTTCGACTCCCAGTCAGGTCACATGCCTGGGTTGCAGGCCAGGTCCCTGGTTAGAGGTGTTTGAGAGGCAACAGATTGATGTTTTTCTCATAGGACCAATGTTTCTCTCAAACATCAGTGTTTCTCTCCCTCTCTTTCTCCCTCCTTTCTCCTCTCTCTAAAAATAAATAAATAAAATCTTGGAAGGAAGGAAGGAAGGAAGGAAGGAAGGAAGGAAGGAAGGAAGGAAGTTAGTTAGTTAGTTAGTTAGTTAGTTCTTTGGTTAGTGGAGTTGGGAAGCTGAGACAGATAGCTTAACGCAATGGCTGAGCAATTTATAGCCAGATGCAGACTGTCACCAGTGCTGAAGATCCCAAGTACCTGGCAGGGGGTAAAACTGGGAAAACAAGGACCTCACCTCCAGGGTAACGTTTCCTCCCTGGAGGTAACACCTAGGCCTCAGTCGTATTTCAGCTCCAGGCCCAGAATAGCAGCAATGCCAGGTGGGTTGGAGGCCAGAACCAGCTGCTGTGACTAAAGACCCCCTGCCCTGCCACTGACCAACCAGAGGGGACCATGAGCCTGAAAGGGCGCACAGAGAACTGCTGAATATTCTGCTGAAACCCACCTCTGAGATCTCCCCTAAGATTCCTGCAAGAAAGAGATAAAAGCCTCAAGACAAAGGACCCCAAGCCATCTCCTTTCCTTTCTTCTTTCCCCACAGGCACGCTTGTCTAAGGCAATGGACAGTGGCAGCTCGTCCCAGGCTGATCCCCTGAACTGTCCCCAAGGCCCCCTTTTCTCTGACTTCCCAGTGAGCTCAGGCAGCCCAGCCTAGCCTCTCCTTTTGCATCTTCTGTTCTAAGCCCTTCTTTGTTTTACTCTCCCCATCTTTAATAAATGTATCCTTGTAGTCATTTGGACTCATGTTGTGAAATCTTTCCTTCATGAAGTCAAAAACCCATGTACTACAGCTGGCCCCAGGCAGGCCCACCCAGGGCCAGGTCCCTGTCCAGTAACGCTACGAAGATGTTAATTCCATACAGACAGAGCAGAGAAGGCAGTCAGAATTTGGCGGTTGTGCAGGGGAAGGATGTAAAAACCCTACATGAAATGCTATGTCATCCAAGGACAAAAACTCAGACCAAACAGCTATGCATCCTCTCGGCCTCAGGAAGTGAGGAGCAGTGTTTGCTCTGCCAAGAAGAAAAGTTTAGGGACAAATTTCCCTGAGAATGAGATTGTCAAAGGAGTTGGGCACCTTAGGGTTTCAGCATAGTGGTCCAGAATCCACAAGACTCTAAACCGCTTAGAACCAGTGGTGTCAACAGATAATGCGTAAATGACAGCTCAAAGTTGGTGCTTCAGTGTCCCAGTGGCCTCCAGAGCCATTCAGCATGATAGGGGCATCTCTCTTTGCCAACAATGAGGGCAAGTACAAGGACAGGGACAGGCTGCAGGCCAGACCTGGTCCTCACGTGGGCCTCCACTCTCCTGTACCTTCCCAGTTTTATCCACTCAATCATCCAGTAGATGATGCCTAACTCCCTCGACCCTGAGGACTCTCTTGAGGCCCAATCCAGCATTTACAAGTCAGTTTGCCATCAGCCTAGACTCCTGGCTGAGAGCCAAAGATTACATTACTGACATACTCACTCACTTACACACACACATGCATACACTCACTTAAAGACAAGGGTCCAGAGTCTTTCGGTTGGAGTGCAAGACTTCCATCAGTCCCCTGCACTTGTAGCTTCCACACTGCCATCCCCACAACACTCCCCCCCCACCAGCCTGCAGGAGCCAGCACCACCCCATCCTCCTCTCCCTAACCCCCAGCCTCAAGCAACCACTCTCTCTAAGGAGCTCTGGCTGTGTTTCCTGTCTACATAGCTCATCATGTGTCTAAAACTGTCTTCTATCAGGTTCTTTTCTCTGGTTAGACTGTATTGCTTTTGACCACAGCCACTATAGGACTCAGGGAGCAGGTATCATTCATTTGAGATCTGTTCACTGCATCTTTACTACATGCCAGTAAGAGAGCATGCGACTGAAGAGATGGAGTGAGAGCCTGTGCACAAAGACAGCACCAGATACAGACAAGGTCAGAAAGAAGCTCTAAGGAGCAGGAGCGCATCAGGGTCAGAGCCACACCACTGCAGAGCCCAAGGCGGGGCAGAGCTGGTAGATGGAGAGAGATTTTCAGTTATTTCTTGCTGATATTGCTACGTACAGGTTTTGCTTTTGTTGCTAAGTTGAGTGCATAGAAACTGAAATTATGGTAACTTTAACCACTCGGTGTTCAGTCTCTAATACTATTCTCCAATAAAAAGAGAAATGGTTGACTCTGGGGCTGGAGCAGGAACAGTAGAAGGTGATCCTGGAGCATCTTGCAGGGTCAGAAAGGCAAGGCATGCTTAAAAAAATAAAAACATTAAAAAAACCATAATAAGGTGGGTATGTCAAAGGGACACAGGAGCCAACTGAAAGAATTCCTGATGGAACAATTTGAAGATATAGAAGAACTTCAGACAATTTATGCAAATACCCCTGCCCTGTCAAAGGGGTGAGGCCCAACTCCCACCCCTTGCCTGTAGGCTTCACATACCAACTGCCTTCCAAAGAGAACCCGACAGAGGCGGTGGGGAGAGTCACTTTCCAGTAGATTAACCTGACAAACACCACCTCAGCCGGGCGAGCAAGGTCAACGCCAACACTAACAGCCATTTTGACAGTATGTGCCCTGCTACGACATGTCCAGACGGGGACTTCATGTCAGTGGACTAGCTCCCCCAACCCCATAACCCCGTATGCTCAGGAGAAAAACATCGGACAAGCCCAGAACAAAAGGCATTCCACACACTTGAGCAGTCCTCCTCAAAACTCTCAAGGTCATCACAAACAAGGACAGTCTGAGGTACTCTCACAACCAAGAGGACCCTAAGGAAATAAGGCAGATAAATGTAATGTGGTATCCTGGATAGGATCCTAGGATCCTGGGACAGAAGAAGCACATTAGTTTAAAAAAAAAAAAAAAAAAACTAAGGAAATCTAAATAAAGTATGGACTTTAGTTATTAATGCACTGTTATGTGCCAGGATAAAGTTAATGATATGGGGTGGGAGGGGGGCAGTCAGATATAGAGGAACTCTGTACTATCTTTGTAGCTTTTCTGTACATCTAAAACTATCCTAAAATTTTAAACTTTATTTAAAAATCATCTTAGCTTTGAATCAACTAGCCTTTCCTTTATGTTTTTTCAAGAGCAAGTATGAAAACCTGTACTTTATCTCCCCAGAGAGCACTGCTTAGCTACATCTGGCCTCCACAGGGGCCAATCAGTGCACTTTCCTGGACAGCCTGGTGTTGGCTGCAGTCTCCCCCTTGTTCACATCCTGCTACTGACAGGGGTCACAGTCACAAGAGCTCCAGGTCAAGGCCAGCAGACTCCTCCCAGGACAGTTCCCTCCCAGCAGAGGCCAGCATGAGTGAAGCAATCAGACACCTGGGAAGCAGCTGCCTTGCCCGTCATGCACCCAGCCTTCTACGAATTGATTGACTTCTATTCCTAGACTCCTGTGGCGCAACTCGGCTGCAGGAACCTAGGCTCGTGATCTAAATGCTCTGTGATCCAGGCCAGCTTTGCCCACCACAAACTGCAGGGCCTTTGGGTAACCCCAGGGAGCTTGGCCTGTTCTAACTTGGGTCTCGCTTCTTCTGGCTCACCTGCTAATGGTTTCCACACCTTCTTAACCCATGAAGACAAACTGTGCTGCAGAAAGCAATACACAGGCAGACAGCAAAGGTGGGGAAAGACTGCAGATGTTCTCTCTCAGAACAGAACCAAAAGCCGGAAAGGAGTGGGGCAGGGTGGGCCTGGGGAAGGAGGATGATTTTCAAACTGCCCAGACTCTTGGGACCCAGGAAGGTTCCCAGCACCTCTACCACTTCACAAAGTGCCACAGGGTTACAGCTGCTTCCTAGGCCATCTTGTATGAGCACCTGCCATGTATGTGCATTTCCATAAAACTTTGCCTAATTTCTCAATAAGACTTCAAGAAAAACATAAGTCAGCCAACACAACTATGGGACCCCAGGAAGATTCCCAGGAAAAAGAAAAAAAAGGCTAGAAACAGTCACAGAGTCTTCCACCAAAGGAGAGAGACCTCCTGCTAGGGGCCCTGGGCAGCAGCCTCCACCTGCCTTGCGGACTGTGACAAGTCCCCTGCTAAGGTTGTGATTAAAGTTTAAACAGACCTGTTTCTAATTTAACTTTCTCATCCGGAGCCCTTCCTCCTCTGATTTAAATAAGCAGTATCTCTTTCAATAAAACAACAATTTTTATGAAGAAGAGAAACATTCAATTTAGGTGGTTAGCAAATAGAAATTTTAGTTCTTTAGACAAGGTGTCTCCAGCAGATTTCTATTTTCTCAGTTACAGATTTACCTCAAGAAAAGAGTATTCTAACATAACAAATCTCTGTATTACTCATTCAAAGGAAGATGAATGAAAAAAGTCCCCAAAAGTATTATTGAAAAATCAAAATACTTTCAAATCAATAAGATGCTTATACTCGGAAGTCAACAAAATACAGGAACCATCACCAGAAGAGCTGCGCGGTGGTCCCTGAGCAGAAGCAGGCCCTAAAGTAGGAGCTGAACAGCTCACACTGGCTGCCCTGAAGCTAGGTTGCCCTGCACCCACCCCGAGGCTTCCAAGGAATCTGGCAGCCAGCCAAGGGCAGTCAGCACAAAAGCTTTAAAAATTTTTGCCACAGTTCCCTTACAGCAAGCTCAGAAAATAAGGGGACCCCCACTCATAATCACACCCTAACAGAAGTCAGCTGTTCTCTGTGTATTTTCCATAGATAAGAGCAGTGGGCACAAATGTGTAGCATCCTGCTTCATCACTTGAATGTTAGATTATAAACAGATCTCATGCTGTTATCAGGCTGCATGATCATGACATTTTAAAGACTGCATCAACATCCTCATGCACATGTATTTTTTAAACTTTAATCTAAAATAGGTCTTACAAAGAAGATAACAGCCATGGGCTGGCAAGGCCCCGATGGCCTGTGCGGTTGTGGTCACAGCTGGGACTGTTTCTGTTAAGCAGGAAGTCTAGAACTCTATGTGGAATGAGGTCATTCCCCCTTAGGCCCAGCCACTCATCCACAAGGTAGGTGTGCAGCCGCTAGACTTTACACAGCCACTGGGTGTGTGTGTTGGGGGGCAGATGGGAGTGTGTTTGCTACAACCAGCCACAGTGAGATTAGAAGACATAAGTCTGCTCCCTGGCAGGATATCAAACCATTATTTATGCCATTACATATTTTACACCATAAACTGCAAGATTTAATAGCAGCCTAAATGCCTGTCAAAGAAACAGTAAATTATGGCTCAAACGCATGGTGAAATATTGGGTTGTCTGAAAAAGTTTGTTTGGTTTTTTCCATAAGGTAACTCTAGCAGCGCTTGGTTGTCTTTAACTTTATTCAAAACAATTTTGTTAGATTGTATGGGAACAGCTGCCATAGCAGCATGCATTTTAAAAAAACTTAATCAAAATTGGTGAATTTTTGTATAGCCATTTTAGTACTGAAGGTGGAAGGAAATACGCAACATTTTCTGCATATTGTGCTTTATTATTTCAAGAAAAGTAAAAATACAACTAAAATGCAAAAAAATGATTTGTGCAGTATAAGGAGAAGGTGCTGTGACTGATTAAACATGTCAAAAGTAGTTTGCAAAGTTCTGTGCTGGAGATATCTCACTGGATGATGCTCCCTGGTCAGGTAGACCAGTTGAAGTAATAGCAATCAAATCAAGACATTAATCAAGAACAATCACCGTTATACCATGTGAGAGATAACCAACATATCCAAAATATCCAAATCAATAAAGTTATTGGTGAAAATGAAAAATGTGTCTTTCATTTTACAGAAAAAACCATACAGACTTTTTGTCCAACCCAATGCTATATAGGCATTGGAAACGAAAAGCACTGAGTTTGTAAGGACTTGGTAAGTGCAAAATTCTAAGATCCGCCAATGCAAATACACAGAAGCACACTCACAAAATTGAAGAGATAGAAGAAAATATACTAAAATGTTAACATGGGGAGTAGCATGATTTTCTTTCTTATCTATGGAACCATGTTTTTCTAAACCCTTTACAATAAGTATGCAAGATTTTAATAACTGGAAAAAACATACCTACATTAGGTTGAGTACCTCCATGCCTTTCCCAAACCACCTGCAATGTCCTTCCCACCTCGCTCCTGGGGCTACTTCCTCTTTCTGCAGCTTCCAGATCCTGCCTGAAGAGTTCTTCCAGAGCTTCCTCAAACATTTCACCCCTCTACCAACCTCTCCTTCACCACACTACTCACAGAAAGACCGTCACACCCCACACTGGTCCTTTAGGGCAGTGGCTGGGACTTGGTCACTCCTGTACCTCAGGGCCAATGGACCAATGGACAAGAAGCTCTGGGGGAAGTGACAGACAAGAAATGCGGTGGGAGTTCAGAAGTCATGCATTTCTTTTAAATAGGAAGTTATGCATCTAGCATTTTGGATCACGTCCCTGATGTCAATCACACTTGCCCACTGTCAGCTAAGGGCAGGCTACACAGCAGGAGGGGAGGTGGGGGTTCAGAAGGCTGAGATCCAGGGATGGGCAATGTGGGGAGGCAGTCCAAGGAATGACCACAGGAGAGGAAGCTGAAGGAAAAGGCTTAGTGGGACACTACATGCCCCTGTAGACAAATGTTGTCAGAGGTGACAGGACTTCAGAGGCGGGTGCCCAGTCCTCTCTACAGACTGGGTAACCTAGAGTGACAGAGGGCAGTGAGGAGGTGGAGAGGATGGCACAATTATGGATCAAGGAGGAAGGGGCTCCAGAATGTACAGAGAAAGGACCCCACTCATTTGGAGTCTCTGGCTCTCCTCGGAGAACCAGCCACATTTCAGTCAACGTAAGGAGGCAAAGGGGCTTCTGCAGAGGAGGGGATGGGGCAGGGACCAAGTGCTCCAGTATGCCAAAGGAAAGGCTCCAGGCAGAGTGGGGAAAAAGGAAGAAGACTTCACAGGACTGAATATAAACACAGCCTGTCTGTTGAGCACAACCTATCTATCCATCAGACTTTCGTGGCAACACAGCATAGTGTGCCCCTATCCCGCTGTCCACAGGGCAGGGTGGCTGATGGGAAAATGGGACAGGCTCAGGAAGAAGGGAGACAGAGAGGTGGCCAGGGCTGCCATCTTTAGGGCAGGGTGTTTGAAGCAGAGAGTACAGGGATGCTCAGTGGCAGACAGAACCTGCCAGAATAGTCATCTCTGCAGCAAAGGAGGACGGGGACCAGACTGTGCTCTGCACTGGGAACCAGGACAGGCCATGCCCACCCAGCAGGTCAGGCAGAAAGAAGAGAAGGGGAGGGAGCCTAATCCATCAGGACCTGGCCATCGGGCTGGCCCCACACTGAACTTGACCATTCTCTTACTACCTGGGGCAGCCCAGCAGCCACAAGTCCATTTTCAAGAACAGCTATTTATGACCATAAGCACCACATGACTGAAACTGAGAATTATAAGTAATGCTTACTTCCCATCTCCCAGCACAAAAATCTATGATGACTGGGTCACAAAATACAAAGAATTAAATGGATGGGAATAATAAAACATAAATTCAGGGTGATAGTAACCACAGGGAGAGGTGAGGGCATATGTAGTTTCAATTGTATTGGGAATTAAAGTGTCTTAAGCTGAATGGGCATTCACTGTATTATTCTTCCTATGGTTTTCCATATAAACTATCAACTAAAATATTTTTATTAGCCCTGGCTGGCACAGCTAAGTGGATTGAGCACTGGCTTGTAAACCAAAGGGTGGCTGGTTCAATTCCCAGTCAGTACACATACATGCCTGGGTTGCGGGCCAGGTCCCAAGTATGGGGTCATGTGAGAGGCAACCACACACTTCTGTTTCTCTCCCTCTCTCCCTCCCTTCCCCTCTGTCTAAAAGTAAATAAAATCTTTTTTTTTTAAAAGATAGGAACCTAATAAAAATAGTAATACATTTTAAAAATTTTTATTATAATCAAGTCTAAAAATCACAGGATTATCCAGTGGCCACTGGCCATCAGAGGCAATGAATGCAAATTCGAGGGTTCCAGTTGCCAAGGGTGGTGCATTTCAAACATGCCAGTGATCGAGCTGGCACATGCACATGAAAAACTTGGAGGTTTCAGGGGAAGATGTGCAGTTTCTCTCTAGGGCAGCATTTTCAACCTTTTTCATCTCATGGAACACACCAACTAAGCACTAAAATTCTGTGGCACACTAAAAAATATATGTTTTGCCAATATGGCAAAAAAAAATAGGTGTAATTTTGATTCATTCATGCCAGACAATATTGTTGTGTTGGTTGTTGTCATTTTTGTATTGGATAGTCTAAGGGAAATGAGGCCAGTGCCCCTGACTAAATAGTCAGGTATTACATGTTTTAAAAGTTCTTGTGGCACACCAGTTGAAAATCGCTGCTCTAGGGAATTTTCAGAGGAAGGTGTCTTTGACTCTTTCAAAGGGTCACACCATGTCCACAGATGCTCCTGTTCCAGACCCCCTGGCCTCTCTGTGGGGCAAGGGCTGACACTGAAGGAAAAACACCCAGTGACACCCATGACCTTAGGATGGAAGCACTAGAGATGGGAAAATTTCACAGGTTCTCTGGTTAAACTCTGTTTTGTTGGATCCCCACCTCCAAAGGGTTTTGGAGTTGAAAGCAGGCTAACTAGCAACACACCTATGTGACTCAAAGTCAATTCCCAGCACCGCTTTCCTCTCTCTTGGCCTCAGTTTCTTTATCTGCACATTAACAGTGTGCTGCATAGGCTGGCTTCCTAGGCTCACCCCACAGCTGAAGCCTGACCTGCCGAGGGCAGGCATGCCAACAGCACCCTTCATTCCTGTGGCAGAAGGGTCTGTGGCACCAGTGGCTCTGCCTGCCTACCGCCCACAGGCTGGAGCAGGGGGTGTGACTGGGGGGGACACAGGGCTCCAGGAACAAGGAGGCAGGCTGGCTGCAGAGTCAGTGCCCTGGCCACTCAGAGGGTTGGAGACAGTACATTCTGTCTGGTATGATTGCTGGCCAGGAGTGACGGAGCAAGCATGCAAATGCACAGGGGCAGGCTGGCCACCTTCACTGTCCACCACACAAAGAGCCAGCCACATGAGACAGCAGAGAGCCAAGGAGGAGCCCAGACTCAGGCCCTGTGCTCTATAACTGGTGGTGTAGAGAAAACAGTCAGCAAGGATGCTTCTAACAGGTGGATTTAGAATGACAATCCTTCCTCCAACAAAAACTATGCTGAGCCACAAGAACATAGGACAGGACTTTGGACAAAATCTGGGCAAGTCACTTGATCTCTCTCTGAGCTCACCTCCTTTCTCTGCAATTGAAAATGAATAACTACCTCACCTGGTAGCTGGTGTTACACACTGATCCTTGAAAAGCACCCAGGAGTGGGGGAGCCTGAGTGAGCAGGATGCCTCCTCAAGCCCAGTCTTTGGGCTCAGGTGGCCTGAGGCTGTCCTGTGACTTAAACACAGGGTGCCTGAGTCAGAAAAAGGAAACACCCGCAAATTAGAAAGCACACCCTATTTTAGCTTTATCCCTCTCATGGGCAGCAATGTCCGAAATAGCATATCCTATTTTAGGGAAATCAAAGGCAGGTCCTAAGTGGGCTACAAAACAGAACCTGACTTTGGAAGATGAGGACTTTGTAATATGAGGCTGCAGAGCACAGACAGCATTTAACCACCTCCCCCTCCATCCCTGTTTGAAGGACCAGGAGACTGACCCCCAAGAACTAACAAGGCTGCTCAGGTCCTCCTGACTCAAATTCTACCCTGTCCACTCTGACCTCTGCACACTGCTCTTACCTCAAGGCCAAAGCCATCCAGATCAGGGCAGCCCACAGCCCCTCTTCCCTCCTCCAACTGTGGTCTCCAGGCAGAGCTGGCGTTCCTGGATGCAGTGGCACTGGGCGGGGGTGGGAGTGGAGAGAAAAAGTGCCCCCCACACACTCCCTGCTCATCAGACATATAAACTGTGAGCTAAAGAAGAATAGTCACTATTAGAACTGTGAATGTCATGGTCTTATTCTGTCACAAATGGAGGACAGTTCCCACAAGAGTGGGGAGAGATAGGCGATGGCCAGCCAAAACGGCTGGAGGTCTGCTGAAATGGAGGGTCTGGTTAACCCTCTCTCGTTAGGCTGAGGCCTGAGAGCACCTTGTTTGCGTACCCGAGAGAAAGACTGCAGCAAAGATGCCCCTGGAATTTGGAAATGGGGCCTGGAACAGTCACTTGCTGAGAACTGGGACACTGCTAGGGTCACATTTCCCTAGTCTAGGCAGGATGACCAGGATATGCCACCATACCTGCTCAGGACATAGACCCAAGGGTGCTGCTGTGGACAGTTCAGGGAGTTGGGGTGCAGGGGGGCAAGGGCAGCATGCCTCATGCCTCTGGAAAGAGGCAAAGCTTCATGGTGAGGGGCACGGACTGGGGCCAGACCATCAGTTCCAGTCCCGGCTCTGCTGCTCAGCAGGTTACCTATAACCAGGGGACTTGCTTAACCTTCTGTTCTGCAGTTTGTCCCCTAAAATGAGCAGAAAAAGCATCCAGGTCACCAGGTTATTACAAGGACTAGGAAGATCCCATCCCTATATCCTGTACCTGGCACACAGAAATGCTACCGAAGTATTTACTGCTTTTATTACTGTCACGGCAAACAAGGCATCCGACACTCTCAAAGCCCTGGACTCCTACCTATTTAGGAACAAGGGTCCTGGAAGGACGCACGCAGGCCAAGCCACTACACCAAGGACAGCAGGGAGGGGCTCCAAATGCCCAGAGAAATAGAAGGCTTCCCACAGGAAATAAGGCCTTGAAGAAGGTCAACAAAACTATTAAAAGTACCCTTTAAAAACCTGGCTAGGAAAAGAATGGCCCAGAGGGCCCTATGAGGATTTCTGGAAGACAGAAGGGAGACAAGTCAACACTGAATGTTCCGGGTGATGGTGCGTGAAGAAAACTACCTGGTGACCAGGACCTCCAATGGAGGTAGGCCCACTCCCTCTGGAGCAGGGAGAGGTCTCCAGGAACGCCACCCCAGCCCCTGCCCTCAGCAGAGACTGTCCTGTAATAGCTTCCTCCTCACACATACAACCTGGAGCTGGGCCACAGTACCCAGGGAGGGCCCCGTGAAACTAGGGCTGGGGACCAGACACCTGAGGGGGAGAGGAGAGGGGATCCCATCCCCAGAGCCCAGCTAGAGACAGTCCCTGCTCTGAATTGTTCCTGGATGGGGACCCCTCTGAGGGCTGGCAAGCCCGGTGATCTCCACTCAACATGGAGCTGTGCTGAGACGGAGAGTCCAATCAAGCGCTGGTTTACGCAGAACCTGCAAGCCCAGTGCAGTGAGCTCTGACACGTGTGTCCTAGCAACAGCGGACCCAAGCCCTGGGGTTACCTACCACTGAATAAATAAATATTGAGACTCAAATTGAGAGAGAAAGAAAGTTTGTTTCTATGATACAAGTCTTTATTATCCTGTGCAATTATTCCAATTAAATTCTTTTAAAAGTTTTGAGATAAAAAAAAATTCTAGGGGCAAATCTGACTAATTTTATTAAGGAGAAAAACAGGGGCAAAATCTCATTGCGAAAAAGGCTCATTGCCACAGAGCTATTTGGAGCGAATTTTAGTAAGATTCTGCCCTCGAATTCTGACTACCTGTGAGCAGATTCAACAGCTGTGGTAAACAATGAGAAGATAGTACACCTGTGGAAACAAACAAAAGCCATTATAACTGCATTCCACACTGCTATTTGGAAACACTTGGAACCAAGTGGGGCACACAGGCCCCCACTGATGCCTGTCTTCCCCCACCATGGGGAGTGCCCTCCTCCTCAGCTCCCACCCAGGTAAGGAAACCAGGAAGGAGGATGAGGGCTTAGAGCTCCAGCCCTGCCCACAGCCCCCATCTGCCACAGCCAAGGGCAGGCCATTATGACCATTTTTGGTCATGCAATGTAATACTGATGCTTAAAGTATAAAAACAATATATCTGAAAAAATGCAATGTGCTGCTAAATTTTACATGTAATCTTAGCCAGAGTAAACTCGTTTTGTAGTACGTTTGATTCTTTGTGTGTTGCCCATGGTTTTGCTTCATCCAGGCCTGCTCCCTCTGCTACCCTCAGTTCTCATCCTCGCTGATCAGGCTTTGAGTTTAAATGGCTAGGGGAGGGAGATGACTTCTGAACCTGAACCATGGCCCATGGGATTACAGAGGCTCCCTGGAACCTATAAATCTGATGGGCTAAGTACCTAGATTCCAACCCTTCCATGGCTTTCTCAGCACAGAAAGGAGGTAATGCAAAGTCCTTCACCAGCATGAACCTTCTAGCACCACCCTTCTCTCCCCCTTCCCAAGATTACTAAGTAACACACCCCAGGCTGTTTCTCTCCATGCCTTTGCTCAGGTTGTCCACTCTGTCTGGAATGGCCTTCCTGTCTTCTGGCTTGAGCTTGACAGTTTCAACTCCTGCTTCATCACCTATTTAAACAGCAATTCCTTTGTGAAGCTTCTCCAGGGCAGAATATTTTGCACTTCATGACACAGCCCTATCTGCAGCCATTAAGAAATAACACATTGTAGCCCTGGCTGGTGTGGCTCAGTGGACTGAGCATGGGCCTGCAAACCAAAGGGTCCCTGGGTAGATTCCCAGGCGGGGCACATGCCTGGGTTGCGGGGCCAGGTCCCCAAGTTTGGGGCGTGCAAAAGTCAACCACACATTGAAGTTTCTCTCCCTCTCTTTGTCCGTCCCTTCCCCCTCTCTAAAAATAAATAAAATCTTAAAAAAAGAAATAACACATTGTAAATCCTCATCTCCCCTACACTCTTTAATGGAGGGACTGAATCACCTTCATCTGTTCCCTTCAGTGCTGAGCATGAGGCGCACCTA
The DNA here is from genome assembly GCA_004027475.1 of Anoura caudifer. Lineage (NCBI taxonomy): Eukaryota > Metazoa > Chordata > Mammalia > Chiroptera > Phyllostomidae > Anoura > Anoura caudifer. The sequence continues at coordinate 45,088 of PVKU01004879.1, forward strand.
CTGAAGGAGCCCACACAGGCTTTTATTAAATGAATAAATGACAGAAAAAAACATTTTTGTATCACCAATGCCCCAGATGGGTTTGGTACATAAGGAAAGTTATTTGGAAATGCTTTTTATCAATGAAATAACTGTTTTTAAAGTCATGACTATAAGATACTGGTGGCGGTGTGCAAAGAGAGGCTGCAAACTGTCAGGGTGAGGGCAGCCTACTAGAGTGATGGCAACTGCCTGAAAGGGGCCCACAGCTTCTGCAGCCTGGCAGTATACACGAGGACAAGGGCTGGGACAGAAGCCTGGTCTGAGTCTTGTCTGTCGCTCACCAGCAGGCCCCTTCTCTGCCTGGCCTTCAAGACAACTTCTGAGAGTGAAGGGTCCAAGGCTATCAATCAGGCCTCACCTCACCCCAAAGCTCTTGGGCGAGAGCACCTGCATGTCTCAGGCGTTAGAACACAATGCAACAAAACTAGCCTCCCGCTGCAGCTACTCTGCGGAACACCCTTTCATGCAGGAGTCACACAGAGCTGGCCACAGACATCATCAAGCACCTGGAAGGCTGGGAGGCAGCCTGCACGGCTACATCACGGACACCAGCGTCTCCCAAGCAGCAGGCTGATCTTGAGGCTAAGGTGGTGATATTAGGTATTTTTAACACAACAAGGAAAACATGGGAGGCTGAAATAAAAACCACAAGTGATTTCATAACCTTGTGTATATGCCTTCCAAATAAGCCTGGTTAAACTCCTGCACGCCTCAGAAGGAAGAGGCGCAGAACGTACCTAACAGCTACCCGACAGCCAGCCTCCCAGGGGTGCGCATCCCCGGGCCTGCTGGCTGCACCGGGGGCGACTGGAGGACAAGCAGGAGCCGACTTTTCTGACTTTTGGAGTCTTGGACACCACAGGTGAGTTACACGCCTGACAGTGTATGACTGTGTAGTGCAGCGATTTTCAACCAGTATGCTTCAAGAACTTTTAAAATGTGCACTACCTGACTCAGTCAGGTGCACTGACTCCTTTTCCCTTAGACTGTCAAATAAAAAAGTGACAACAGCCAACACAATAGCCACTCAGTGTGAGTGAATCAAAATTCAACCTATTTTTTCTTGTCAGATTGGCAAAACAAAATTTTTTTAGTGTCACAGAGTTTTAGTACTTATTTGGTACATGCCATGAGATGAAAAAGGTTGAAAATTACTGATATATGTATTAGCCTCAAGACAAGTTCTGAAAATGTCCCACTGTGAATGAATCGTATCTTTCCCAATCATATGTATTAACTCTCAAACATGTTTTCATTCAACTCCCTGGTAAAGAGGAAAGTCAAGATAACTTAAGGTCCACATCAGCTTTTTAATTCTGTGTGACCCTGGGTAGGCATTTAACAAAACAGTCACTTCCTGGCTTCTCAGAAACACATACATTCCATGTCTCACTGTCCCTAGGACGACTGGACTGAACAGAAGGGCAGGTAGAAAGCACTTGGCCCACTGTGTACCTAGGAGCAGGTGCACACACCTGTGACAGACAGATGAAGGATGAGGGAGTGGATGAATCAAGGCAGGTAGGATGGTCAGTGGCCAGGAGTGGGGGGTTTCAGCCTGCAGGTACCAGGTATCCCCAGTACCCACCTAAGTACCAAGGCAGCCCAGCCCAGCCCAGCCCAGGTGAGGCCACTGCCCACATTGTATAGCTCCTAATGCAGCTGTCACAGCTGTACCCAGAGTGTATGGAGAGGCAGGAGCCAACACTCAGCTGTCACCCTCTCCAAACTGTACCCACAATGCCTTCCCTCCATCAGCTCTGTGGTTCACAGAAGAGCAGCCCAGTGTAGTGAGAGGCCATGAGCCTGGGCTCAAGAACCAGCCCTGGCTCTGGCTAAGCAGCCAATCTCTGGGCAAATCACTCGCCCTTTCTGGCCCCTGGCTCCCTCTTCTGTAACAGGAGTACCTCAGACCCCAGTCGCTGCCCATTTCTGCAGACGCTTTATGCAAATGCCCACATATCCCAAGGTCCAGCACGGACCATCAGGGAGGCTTGGGCCAGGGCTGGAGATGGGACACAGAAGTCTGCTGTGATCTCTCCCTCATGAAGTCTCCATCCACGAGGTAGGGTGACACATGAGAAAAGGCTATACAAGGGAAAGGGGACCTTAGCAGAAGGAGCTGGAGAGGAGGGACTGATGTCTGCATCAGGTCCCTGGGTAAGACTAGCCTGGTTCCTAGACACTTGTCACAGTATTTGCCTCCTCCGCTGGGCTTTGGGCTCTTGGAGAAGTTTCATTCCACTCACATCCTCCCCACGGTACCCAGAGGAGCTGGGGGCAGAGCCTGGCACAGAGCCTGGCACAGAGGGCAGCAGTGAGCACCTGCCAGAGGAATCAAGGCCCTGGGTCCTGCCATCTGGATATGCTCATGCCACTGACCCCTGCACCCTGGAAGTATCTGAGGAAACTATGGGACGTGTTAGGTCTGTGCCCAGCCAAGTAACTCATGCCCTTCTCCCCTCCCCAAGGGCCCCATCCGTGGCTCGTGCTCACCAGCTCTCCAACAGTGTGGACAGTGCTGCTGACCTAAGAGGGGCAGGCCTGGCTGAAGGAGAGAAAAAGAAAATAAAATCACATGGAATATCAAAAAGGGGGACTTGCTGAAGCAGGCCACAGCCCAGTCAATACCTCCATCCCCACACACCCCCAGCAGGGCACAGAAAGAGGGACAAGCACAGGTGGCCCTCAGATACAGGCCCAGCACCAATGCCACAGTCAGTGGGACCTCCGGTGCCTTCCACGTCATCCAAGGAGATTCCTGCTTAAAAGAGCCTGCACCGGGCCTGCCCCAGGCCCACCCCTGCCCCCTGGCAGCCTGCTGGCATGGGGTAGATCCCAGGCCTAAAACCTGATCTTCCAGTACCTGACACTGGGGGCGCTTGAACACTTCTAGAGCCAGGGGGTTTGGGGGATCACTAACAGGGTTCACAACATCTTGGAGAGCTTCAACATTTATGGGATGAAAAAAAAAAGCTTGCAGACCATTGGGCTTAGCATATCAAACCTACAGAGTCCATTTAGCAAATGCACATGAGCGTGGTCCCTAGTTCCTGAAAGCTCAACCTGAGCAGCACACCACAGGCCTGACCTTCAAACAGCATCTCAGGTTCATTCACAAGAATCACCTCCTTGGAGGGCCTAACAGACATTCCGTGCATGATAAGGTATGATGGAAGCCTTAAATGTAAGTTAAAAATACACACACTCCCACCTGTTGTGTATTTTAATTCTACGTAGCTTAGTGAGATTGTCAAGTGGAAAGGGAAAAAGCTTTCTAAAACTCAATTTTTTAACCCCACAGAGTTGTCCATTCTTTTCTCCTACGTGGAATGACTGGAAATAATGAAATGGTGCTTCTCACAAGCAAAGGTCAGGACATGGATGGTGCTGGCCATGCAGTGCAGCCACAGGCACACATGAACTCACACATGTGCACTCATATGAAGCCCATGGCTAGAACCGTTTTAATGTGACTTCAAAGCAAGTTTGCCCACATCATTCTGGTTTCTGAGACTGAAGATTGAGTCAGCTGTGGCAAAAATGAACCCCATATTGAAACCCATTCAAAGATAGCCGGTGACGTTTTCTCAGGAAAAGTCCTCCAGGTCTCCTGGAGGAGACCTGAACCATGGAGTGTGGCCCTGAACCATGCCTGACCAGAGGAGACACCCAGGAAGGAACCACCCGAAGTGCCGCCACTCCTTCCCCTTCCTGCTTCTTAGTGGCTGCCAGGAAGAAAGAAGCACCCACAACCTTCCCTGCACAGGGCCTAGGGGCAGCAGGCTAAAATCTGGGCTCCAGGTCTGGCCATGCCTCCCAAAGCAGGGGAAGGGAAGGGCCACCCACTCAGGGACACAGCATTTCCTACAGAGCGCAGAACCAGTGGCAAGAGGGCCTCGTCCCTCTGCTCTGTGCAGTGGGGGCTGAGAGCCAGGAAGGCTCAAGTCAGTAGGTACCTGGGGGTTGGGGGTTATGAGGTCTGGGGGCACCTTGGATCCTGGGTCTGGGGTCAGGAGGCACCCAGGGTGGGTGCACCTGTACTTGGTTATCGCTCACAGACCAACACTCCCCACTGCACCCCAAATGGGCTCCATAAAATCCAGGGACATAACAAGGTGAACAGTAGGACTCTGAAATCTCAAGTGAAAAGGAAAGGAAAAAGAAAAAGCTGGGGAAAGTGTTTGTAGAAGCCAGATGAGTTAACACCTCAGCCTCAGCTGCACATTACCCCTCTATACGTCTAAGAGAAATGTGATTTAACAAATGGTATCATTATGAAGGCTTTGTGGCTATAAATCCTAAGCTCTTATTGAAAAATAAGCTGCCTTTGTTTTCAAGAAGAAAGCAGGGCTTTCCCACAGCTCTCCCCGCACCTCTCCATCAGCACTCGGAGCACTTGGCTGTAGGACGCACGCGGGTCGGCCATGCTGACCCACTGAGGCCTCTCCCAGGACGCCTGCTGCAAACCCAGCCACACCTGGTTGAAGAGGCTCTGGAAACAGCTGCCGGGTGTTGGGCCTTATGTGGGCACCACCCCATGACAACATTGGGGGCACTGAAGCAGCAGGGGGAGCACCAAGGCAGAGACAGTAGGCAAGCTGGGGAAGGGTGGCAGACTTTCATTTTGAATAAAGTTGCCAGGATAGGCTTTATTGAGGTGACCTTTGAGCAAAGACCCAAAGGAGCCGTGAGAGTGAGTAAGCCATGCGAACGTGTGAGGCAAGAGTGCGGACAGCAGGGCAAGCCAGAGCAACCTCCCGAGGCCGCAGTGCGGACAGCAGGGCAAGCCAGAGCAACCTCCCGAGGCCGCAGTGCGGACAGCAGGGCAAGCCAGAGCAACCTCCCGAGGCCGCAGTGGGGACAGCAGGAGGAGATGCGGCGGGCACCAGGTGGGGCCTCATGGTACTGCTTTACACAAATGAGAGCCTAGGGGGGCTGTGAGCAGAGGAGTGACTGAGCTGATGCTGCTAGAAACAGACTGACCTGGGCAAGGGCAGCTGCAGGGAGGGTGAGTGACTGTGCAAAGGTTTGGGCACCAAGAAAGGAGGAGTGTGCGTCTTCTAAAGACGGAGTCAGCAGAGTCTGACAGCGGCAGCCTGGGAACCAAAGAGCTGTCACGGACGATCCAAGGTTTCACTGAACACCTAACACCAGCGATGTGTGCTCACCCGCTGAGGGGAAGGAGGTATGGGTGAGGGACACGTTAAGTTTGAGATGCCAGCTGTCAGGAAGGCGGTGGAATCAGAACCTGGAGGCCAGGGGAGAAGCTGGAACTGGAGAGTATTGCTAGGGCCTGGCAATGGGAAATTAAAGCACCAGAGTGGACACCACTACCACAGCAATGAAGGGAGGGGGGAGGGAAGGAGAGGTCCCAGAACATGCCCAATGCCATTGGGGAGTTGGAAGAAAAACGGCAGAGGAGGCTGGAAGAGACAGGGGGACCCTGAAGTGAGGGACCCTGGGAGCTGAGGTTAATGGATGAGGGAGCTGATGAAGTGGTGATGACAAGCCACCTAAGACGCAGCCTGGAAACTGACCCCTGTGAGAGAATGGATACAGTGTATGAGAGGCTGGCCTTGGGGGCCAGGCACAGGGTGCAGAAACTGGTGAGGGGCTGAAAGAAGGGCTCTCCAGGCCGGCTGCTTTCTCAGCAAACTGCAAGTAGAGCCCGCGGCAGCGAGGGGTCAGGTGGGGGAGACAAAAGTACTGAGGTGTGAAGATAGAGTATGAAATAATAGTCTAGGACAGGGGTCAGCAAACTACAACCCAAGGGCCCAACCCTGAACACCGTTTGGTTCTGTAAAATGAAGTCTCGCTGGAACGCAGTCATGCCCATTTGTTTACCTATCGTCTATGGAGCTGCGTGCCCCACAAAGCCTAAAGCATGAACTCTCTGGCCCTTCACAGAAAAGTTGGCCAAGCCCTGGTCTAGGATAGTAGGGAAATATGCTCTGTGGCCATGACTTTGGAGAGATCTGTCAGAGTGGCTGTATGTTCTTCTTCAGCCACATAACACTGTAGCCAGGGCTGTGGCTCCACAAAGCAAAGCCGTGAAGAGAGAGGGGTCAGGTGGGCCATTTGCCACTGGTCCCTTCATGTCAGCGATAAACCGCTGCCCTTGCCACAGAGCCTTCCTCAGGACAGCAGACTCCACCACACCCTGTACACCCCCTCATTCCACCTTTGCATCTCTGAGAGATGGACTGGGCAAGTGAGGCTCGGCATTTACAAAGCTGGCTCTTAGCTCTGTGGGATTCAGAACAGGTTGGTCCAGGTCAGAAGCCCAAGTTCTGAACCTCTAGGGCCCAACATCCTGCTTCAGTTGCCCCTTAGAATCACCTGCTGGGAAAGGTGACAAATGCCAATGCTGGCCCCACCCCCACAGTATTTTATTGGCCTTGAGTGGGAGTAGTGGGGTCTTCAAAAGTCCCCAGGTGACTGTCACATGCAGTGGGGAAAAGAAGCCATAACACCACTCTGCTTCCCTCTGTAACCCCCTCCCCACAACAATTTCTTCCCCAAGGCTGTCCACGTTTGTCCTGCCAGTTTGTCCTGTCTGCCATCTCAGCAAGGACCTCAAGAGGCTTCCATCCAGCCTCCTCGGCTCGGAGTTCCCAGAATTGGGGGAGTGACCTGAGGTCTCCCCAGCCCTCAATGTCCAGCCATGAGCTCTGTGCTGTCTCAGACGGACTTACGGTCCTTCACTGTTCACTGTCGTCCTGAAGTCAACATCTCACTGGGACGCGCCAGCCTCACACTGCACCGTACTGGCTCTGTTTGGGGGGTTATTTATTCTCCTTCCTTTGTTTATTACTTGTCCATGATGGCACCCTTAAATTTTCTGTGTTCTTTACTGAGACATCAAAGTTGGGGTATCTAAGGCTCTCATTTCCTTACTGTAAAACCTCAAGATTTGACTATTATTCCACTCAGAGTTATCGTGTGTTAAACTAGTCCACACTCTTGCCACATGGGAAAGTAAACAAAGCGCCACCACTGAAATGTAATTTTAAAACTCAGTTCTGGAGTTTCACACAGGTGAGGTTGAATTGATGGGCAGTGGCCTCCCAAAGCCCATTTATAAGTTATTTGGAACCTAGAGAATACTTTTCATGTACAATTACCATTAAATGCCACAAATTTCCAAGCTAATAGGCAAATGGCTATTTAATTCATTTGTTCTTTTACTGATTTAAAATAAGAAAAAATGTTATTATAATTCAAGAAAATCAAGTGTACGGTTGCATGTGCATCTACTTATAAGAAAATCAAACATGAGCATGTGGGGCCTATGGAAGAATTATCTTACTTAAGAAAAGAAGCTGGACATCACGCATGTGGAAGTCAGTCCACGGAGGCCTGGCAGGGACTCTGCTCAGTTCCAAGGGCGAAGGACACCGATGCTGCTGGGTCTTCACCGGACCCATGGCCCCACATGCAGGGCGTCACTAACACTGCTGACAGATTCCCAGTCTTGATGGAGAACACAGAAAAGGAGAAAGGAGGTAAACAGACGGGGACCACGTTAATGGAATGGTGACCGGGGAAGAAGGAGGAGATGTGTAGCACAGGCACAAGGCATCACCCACGGGGGAAAGGAAGCACTCCCCCTGCCCCACTCCACTGTAAGACTCTGCGTCCAGAAGCCCAGAGTAGGCACTCAAGGACTGCCAGGTAGCCACAAGTGTGAGACAAGTATTGTAAAGAGAAAGAGACATAGAAATAAAACTGTAGGTTCCCACCCAAAAAACAGAGGCAGGCATCGTCGCCTGCTGGCCCCCCGTCACTCCTGTGAATTTGGTGGCTGGTCTAACTGTAAGTGAGGGGCTTTGTAGAAAGAAAGACTGCTACCACTGATTAGCTGGGCGACTTCTCTGCACCCCCACTCTCTCATCTGTAAAATGGGAGGCCAGCTTCATATCATTTAGGGCTCAAAGGATTAAAGGAACCAGTGTGGACCCACGCAGCGCACAGAGAGTAGTAGCTCACAGAAAGGCTTCTGAAAGCCAGTGGCTCCTTCTAATGGCCAGGCCGCTGTCTACCCGAAGGCTGGGCAGAAGCCAGGGCTGCACCGGGGGAAGAAATCACAGGCCCTGACTGGAGCATGCATTCAGGGAGAAGAGGCAGGAAGCAGGCTGTGCCCAATGGGAAGGAAATAACTGGGCCCAGTCAGCTCCTTCAGGGACCTGGAAGCCAGCCACTGGGACCTCAGGGACCAACAACCAGCCACTGAGGTGGGTGAGAGACAAGGATAAGCTGAAGATATCACACAGATTCAGGAGCGGGGACTACCATGAATATCTATCAGGTTACTTATAACAGATAAATATGTAACACTTGCATATGTAAGTATTTTCATATTTTAAGACTATTTCCTTGAGTTTGCAATTGCAGAAGGATTCTTTAACTATCTGTCCCCTGACTGCCACACCCAGGGCAAGAAGGACTGGTTCTGTTTGCTTTGTGTCACTAGACTGCGCAGCGAGAACAGGCATTTGGTGAACGTGTCATGTTAATGGGTCAACTATGTGCACACCTCCCAATGCACTACTTCTTCCAGATATGAACACAGTCCCCCCGGCCCCACCTTGTTCATGTGCCTTATCCTCGGCTGAAGCCTGGAACTCACACTGAACCTGTGACACGGCACGCAGACCCTCGCTGGGCCATTTCACCCAAGTGATGGGATCTAATTTTCACCAGGGCCCAAGGCTGTCCTACCACCCATGTGTAGATGAGGTGAATGAAGCTGCCCCCAGTGCCCAGCCACAGTGAAACTCATTCAGTTGACAAAGGTGCCCCAAAAAGATGCAGCCTGGGTGCCCAACACCAAGGCTCCTTGCTATTTCAAACCAATGTAACAAGAAAGAAAAACGACAGGGACTTTTCTGTTCACCAAGTATTGGGTTGGCCAAAAAGTCTGTATGTTTTTTTCTGAAAAATAAAAGACACATTTTTCATTTTCAACAATACTTTATTGATTTGGATATTTTGAGTATGTCAACTATCTCCGATGTGATATAATGTTGATTGTTCTCAATTAATGTCTCAATTCAATCACTGTCAACTTCAGCTGGTCTACTGACCATGGAATATCATTGTCCAGTGAGAAATCTCCAGCACGAAACTTTGCAAACCATTTTGGACATGTTCAGTCAGTCACAGCACCTTCTCCATACACTACACAAATCTTTTTTTTTGCATTTCAGTTGTGTTCTTACTTTTCTTGAAATAATAAAACATAACATGCAGAAAATATTGCTTATTCTCTTCTGTCTTCAATATTAAAATGGCTACCCAAAAATTCACCAATTTTGATTCAATTTTTTTTAAATGCATGCTGATATGACAGCTGTCACAATACAATCTAACAAAATTGTTCTGAATGAAGTTAAAGACAACTAAGTGCTCCTGGACCCATCGTATGGAAAATACCAAACTTTTTGGCCAACCCAATATATGTCCAGCAACATCACAAAACAGGCACCAGTGCAAAATCTGGAAGGAAGAGAGCCATGGCCGCTCAACAGCTGCTCAGCCTCAGCTTCCTCCTTCTGTCAACTCGATGTCCTCATAAGGCTGCTGTGGGATGAGGTAAACCCAACAATGGCCCCCAAATATGTCCATGTTCTAACTCTTGGAACCTGTGAGTGTGGTTAGATGGCACAGACTTTGTAGACATGATGAAACTGAGGATTTGAGGAAGGGGATTATGCCAGATTATATGGGTGGGCCCTAAATCCGGCCCTAAGTGTTTTACAAGAAGGAAGCGGAGGGAGATTTCAGATAGGAAAGAAGGCGGTGTGGCACAAGCAGAGAGAAGCAGTCACACAGAAGTTGCTACACAGCCAGCCCTAAAGGTGGAGGAGGAGCCAGGAGCCCCCAGAAGCTGGATTGGGCAATGGCTGGATTCTTCCCGAAAGCTGCCAGAGGAAGCATGGCCCTGCTGATGCCTTGACTTTGGCCCTGTGATACCGACTGTGGACTCCTAGCTTCTAGAACTCAGAGACTGGGTAAGCATTTGTTACAGCAGCCCCAGGACACAAATATGGGATCGAATGGGAAGTGCACGTGAAGCAACCGGCAGAATGCCTAGCCTTCCTCTAAAACAAGAAACCTCTGTCAGGGAAGGGCAGCTCCTGCCACCCTGCCTGGACCACTGGTCAGTCCTCAACTGCACAAGAGCTGCCACTCATGCTGTCATTATCCTGCTTATACTTTAAAGCTCCTTCACATACACTGTCTCTCCCAGAAAGGGTTCCCAAGGACTCTTAGCTTGGCCTATATAAAGCCAATTTTGCCACATGCATTCATCAAACACACAGTACAATTAGCTCAGGTATTTCACTGGGGCCGCTGCTGACATCTCTGGAGTGGACCTTCCAGACCTGAGGCACAAAGAGCTGTGAGTAAACAAAGCAAGAGCACTTCTCTGAGCCACAGGCCCTGCAGCTGCCAAAGACGGGGCTGAGCTGGCCTCCAACGTGGGGTCTGAGACCTTTACCAGCGAGGGCCAACCAGGCCAAGGGCCCTAAGCCAGCGGAAGATGAGGGTTAACATCCGGCCCTCTGCCCCAGCTTTTCCTTTCTTTGGCCTGTGTAGGGAACCTATCTGCGTGGAATGGCAATTGTAGCCCAGCCCTATTGAAAAGCCCAATAGGCACATTGTGGCACGCAGGAGCCAAACCCACAGATCGGTTCTCCTGTGGAAAATCAGGCCTGCATTATAACGAGGCTGCTTTGTAACTTGCTCTTGCTAAAACTCCCTCACCCTGAGTTGAGGCAGCAAATGCTTACTGAATATCTTTAAAGTAACTTCCTGAAGTCTGTGCTAACTCTCCCAAGGACTGAAGTGTAACCAGACCAGTTACTCTTATATTCCCTTGCATTTGCAACATTTTTTCCTTGTTAATCTGTAAGAAGTAATCAGCAACATCCTTACAGTTGCTATCTGTAAAAAGTAATTACCTAAAGCAAACCTAAGCATAATGAATGAAAACCTTCTTTAATGTATGCTATTAGAAAGCCAATAAAAGCCTGTCAAGGTAAGGGTCGGCACACTCTCCTCTTGAGAGAGTGGCCGTGCCGTCCGGTTTCCTCCACGGGACTCAGTAGTCCGTGTGAATGTCTCATCTCATCCATAACGCCGCAAACACTGCGGGCCGGTGTCCACATCAGGCCTGCTCCATGCACACACCCCACTCTTGGTTTTTCTTCTTGAGGGTTGAGTCCCAGTGTCGAAATAAATGCACAACATGCAGCAACTCCACTTCCTGTGTTGCTGGCAGCCTCCCTCGTGCAGACCCTGCAGCCTCAGCTTCCTCTGGGCTCTGCATCATGAGGCCTGGATCCTGGCAGCTCTGTGCCCTCCTCCCTGCCCCCACTCATTTCAGAGGTGGGGCTGTGCTGCCCCAGGGGCTCTGTCACCCTGGCTCCAGGCTGCAATTTCCACAATAGCTACACAAGATAAAGACTAAGGACCATCCCTTTCACCAGGCCACTTTCACCAGGCCACGCAACCCTTAGCCACAAGGAGCTCAGGGTAGAGTCTCAAAACTGAGCATTTGAGAGAAAAGATGAACAAAGAGCAGCAGCTTATTCACTTCCTGAAAGTAGCTATTTGCATAGCCCTCTGAGCTGGCTTCTTTGCCCCATTATTCTCCAACCTTCTGCAAGGGCTGGGCTCACTCAGTGGAGACCTGTGCGCCGAGCTGACAGTCACCACCAGGCAGGAAGAGGACAGCATTTCTCAGGGCTGCTATGTATATTATTTTGGTTATTAGCAAAGGTAAACATAAAAGTTCAAAAGTGAAGGATGTTGCAGCCACTGTACATAGAAGAAACTAAAGACGTTCAGGGAGATTGCTTTGGAAGAGAACAGCATGGAAAGATTTCTCTACAAATCACTATTGAGAACTTGGGGAGCTCAGCCCCTGGCGGGGGGCGGGTGGGAACAGGAAAAAGAAAGTCCCTGGAGGCCACTGTTCTAACGCTGGGGTCAAAGACAGCCTTGACAAGCCTCACTCAGGGTGTCATGGGTTCATTTAAAAGGTCTGTGTGTAACTAGAAGGTCATATTTTAAAGAGGCATAGCTTACGCATAATAGATTAACTGCCCTCCTCTCCCCAAAGAAGTTACAGGCCAGATGAGAAGTGAAATAAATGGGGAAGAACCTTCAAACATCATGTGACCCCCTTCTCCTTCTAGCCAAGACGATGTACTCAACCCAGACCTCACAAAAATGGGGTGCAGCTCTTTCACAGAGTTCCTATGTCAGTGCCAAGTACAGGCAGCAAAGAGCACATCAGGCACCAAGACAGCCCTGGTTAAAGAGCTGACAGTGCAGCCTGGGAGGGGGATGCTGTGCAGCTGGTCAAAAAAAAAAAAAAAAGAAAGAAAGAAAGAGAGAGAGAGAGAGAGAGAGAAATTCCCCATTCCAATGTGCCCTGAGCACCAGGATACAGAAAGGGTGGGTGGGGGGGCAGGGCAAGGGTGCAGCAAATGTGGAGATGATGCCACGGGTGTGAAAAAAGTGTTTAATGTGTACATACACACGTTCGCTGCACGGAGTCTCTTGGGGAAGAATACAAAGGAAGCACGTGGCACTGGTATCTCCAGGGAGGATTTCTGGGTGGCTGGGGGGTAAGGCAGGAGGAAGACTTTACCATGTACCCTGCTGTACCTTATTAATTTTTGGACCATGAAAATGTATACCTATTATAAAACATAACATAAAATGTTATCAAATTTTTCCAATAGAGCTAAATAAGGCAGGTTTGAGGACTCCCACCAAGTGTCACTTCATGCCCAGCCACCAACAAGAGGGTGGGGGGATGAAGGGTGAGGGGACAGAGCTGCGCCTGCTGCCGGCAACACCTCCATCAGCTCGCCACACCAGCGTCCCAGCTCTCTGCCCCGTACCTCCCTCTTCTCCAGCCTGGCTCATCCTGCCACATTCTCCTCCCTGCCTACATCACTGTGTAAAGTTTAGGCTCCAAGTGCCAAAGTTCCAGATCTTAGAGATGGAGAGTACTTTAGGGGAATCACAAAGCCAAACCCTGTCCCTCCAAGCCCTGCATCTCTCACCGTCTGCTCTCCTCCTGCCAGTGGCCCTCAGGCCTGACTGTTCTACGTCTGTGCAGCACCCACTGCACAGAGACCACAAGGTCATGAGGGCGGCATGACTGTGGAGATGGGGCGGGGGTGGGGGAAGCACCAAAACTGCCCACTCAGCTGTTTCACTACAAGGAGGACCCTGAGACATTAATATCCGTTTCTAGGAACCTGTATTTCTGGGGGTTCTTCACACTCCAATGCTTCCTCTTCCTCTTCTTCAGTCAGCCCGGTTTTCACAGGTGGTTGAGAATATTCTTCCCCAGTGCTGGTTGCATTCTATCATTGTAGACACGGTTTCAGGCCCACGACTGCGGGCTCTGGCAATAATCGGCCACCCTGCGCATCAGGACCTGCTGGGCCGACCTTGAGCAGTGAGGAAGAAGCCAACCTTGGCCCACAAACCTTTTTAGAGAGCAGGTATGGTTAGAAGAACTAGACAATCTAAGAAAGAGTATCCTCAAACCATTAAGAAGACTATGGAGTTGCTGTTGTCATTTAAAATAAGAATAATGATACAAGCAAAACAGAATAAAAGGGCTTTAAAAAGTCTGAAGCAGCTCCAGGGTGGGATGAATGAAGTCCCAAACCTTGAAGAAGGCCTGACAGACCCTGAGCTGCCCGGCCTCTCCTGATGTGTCACCCCCAGTTCTGCCCACACTTCTCCCATGAAACCCCCCAGCTCGAGCCATCGCTGTCTCTTGACAGCAGCTCCCCCTGCGTGAAGCTCTGGGATGCCCCCGCGCTCCCTGGGCACCGCACCTTCCCAGGCTCTCCTCCTCTTCAGTGCCTGTGAACCCGCACTCGGGCCCTGCGCGTATGCAAACAGAAGTCTTTAGGTCGATTAAATTTAGAAAGAAAACTCCAAGAGGACCAAGCACTAGGGTGTGGCCCCCTTTTCCCAGGGGAGCAGAAGCAGTTCCCGGATTCTGGCAGTGGAAGGAGAGGGCTGCTGAGCCGAGGACACAAATGTCACTGCGCAGCGAGGACACATCAGGGGCTGGGGAACGACCCACAGGTTGGGTTTCCCTCTGAGAACGTACAGGGTTGACAGCTGCGCCACGGCTCTCTCCTCACCTCCCTCTCCTCAGTTATACTGAACCCCAACCTGACCTCCCAGAAACGGGCTAGCTTCCCAGGAGAGACCAGGGCTTTTCTTGTACTTTTGACAATGACGGAGTAGCTCTGTTCACTCATTCACTCGACAAACATCGACTGCACATGTGTTTTGTGCCAGGCACTGTGGGATGCTCAGCAAACCGGCTCCGAAGGACACTTAAGACTCAGGAATGACACCCAGATTTGTTATGTTCACTGAGCATGGCCCCAGAAAACAATCTTTACATTTGTAAATGACATTGTGGAACACAACACCCCCATAAAACGCAGTAAAACAGAATTTAACATGAGTGATTTCAGACCCTTAAGGCGTTACTGTCAGGAGCTGCACACCAAGAAGGACGGCAAGGGGCCACCCAAACGTGGGGTGCAGGACAGCCAGCTGCTCAACACCCTGCACGCCAGCCCTTCAGGGTCCTCAGGGTAGGTTACTTTATTCTGTGTTTCATTTTACTAGCACTCACCTCCTTCCCTCTAGTAACAGCTCCCTGCGCTCCATTAGGGGGCGTGTGCTGCTCAGTTCAGGGATGGGGGCACAGTGGTCAATGGACTCAGACAGGCACAGTGCCAAGTCCCCCAGCATCAGGGGGGAGCACCTGACCCAGGTCCAGTCAGCATGTGAACTGATCCCCTAGGACAGTCTAGACCCCTTCTGTCCATCTTGTCTCACAGTAAACATCATTCACTAAGGACAGAACTCTACCTGAGTGCCACCCAATCCCAATCAGGACCATATTTCCATGTTGCATGGACGCTCTGGCCACTCTTTAGGTGCCACTGGACCTGTGGTGGTTGCCACTTGGACACACATTCCCCAAATACCTACTATGTCCCTGGCAATAGTTACCAGACCAATGGCCACACAGTGTGTTGACAGCCACCTCCTCATCAACAACGCTTTCAAAAACTTCCACCTTTTCTATATTTCTGTCCCTGCCATGCCCCTCTTTAAGAGTGGCATTTGAAATGTGGAAATCAGAGGCACCACCCCCTGGCCAGGGCCTCACCTCCTTCATTCATAATGCACACACAGAGTGTCCCAGTAGTCAGTTTCCTCTGAAAACACATGCGGCATCTGCCTCACTGGGGCCAGACACCCACCCACGGCACCTTGAGAATGAAAAGGCGAGTCCCAAATAACACATGAACCAGCACGCCCATGAAGCAGGGTGGGGGTGGGGCTTTCTATGAAGTTCAGTAGTCATCTCCCTTAAGTAAAATATTTCCCTAAGATGAAAAAAAAGATTATGTTTTTATTGAGAAAGAACTGGATAGCAGAACTCTCTAGAACATAATTGCCAGCTCAGGCAGCAATGATTCCTGGTGGGAATCAAGGAAAGACGCTGCTTGCTCACTGCCTGTCGTAGCCTCTCTGGGGTGGAGGAGGTGAGAAAGGGCCAGGTGACAATCCTTGCCTTTTTAAAATGTGAAATTACGATTTTTGAAGGCTGGGAAAAATTGTTATTGCAGATTAGCAAAGACTCATCATTAGTTTTGGAGTCACAATAAGAAATGCCCTCATTTCAGACATAAGAATCAGGTAGCGGTTCTCTGTAAAGACTTGTATGTGCACATCTACACCCGTAACTCCCAGGGAGCACGTGAAAGAGAAACAAACGCCTATCTTGACTAAGCCTCTTTTCCTTCATTTTTTTTTCCTGTTATACACAGCGAAATGCTGACCCTAATGATTTACCATTCCCACTTACATGCAATGGTGGAGAATTGCATGTAACCTGGAATGCTGAGGGCTGGGGATAAGGAAGCATAGATTCCAGCTCATTAACAGTCCTGTTTTTTTTCCACAAAGAGATGTTTAAATAAAGCATCCTCAAATCTATCCAGGGCTCCAGGCTTGGGCAAGTACATTCTCAGAAACCTTATAAACATAATGATTCATTTTGTTGCAGAGTTATTTTATAAAACAGTTTATCATTAATATAATCAATGCTTATAATCATAAAAAAGCTAACTATCCTATTTTTAGGCCTGCCTGAGCAGCAAGCACAAAAAGCCTTAATATACCAAATTCCTGTTCATTGCCCCAAACGTTTAATAGACTGGCCTGCATATTTAGTCAGACAAATCTAGGTTATGAGGTAAAAACAGCCCCTGTTTTTATTCACTACAGTTAGTCCATTAAATTAGGTTCACAGTCTGAGCCACAAGCCACCAGTTGCCATGAACAAACACTGGTCGGTCTTTAACAGTTTACCATGCAGCCAGGCCACCGGTGTGCAACACGGGTCACATCCTGTGCCGTCTAGTTCCAAGGAGTGACATGGCGAGTGCTGCCCTGGAGTTGGATCGTTGCTCACCTAATCCTGCTTTAAACGAGTCTGTCCCACTAGGGCTTAGAAGTCTCTTTGCTGTTAAGGGGCTGAAGCCGTGCTGGCTGCTGTGTGAGGCCAGACCTGCACTCCAGACAGGTGGCCGGACAGCCCAAGAGCTCCAGGGCTGGGGCACACAGGGGAACACAGCCCAACAGTCAAGTTCCCAGTGCAAAAGGCCAGTGTTTCCCCAGGTTAGAAACTAACGGAAATGAATGTTAAAGCCTGGATGCTTCTCGACAAGCAAGTCAGTGTAAGAATGACGCCGTGATCACTAAAGCGACCTCTCCAGGAACCAGTCCGCCAACCCAGCGAAGGCCCCTGACCGCTTCCCAGTCCACCCATGGCTTTTCTTCTCCTACCAATGAGGTTAACACCCAGCTTGGGGAAGATATCTGACTAATTGAAGAATGATTAAAATAATTAAGTTGACTCCAAATGCGAAGCTCTTCCTCCCTCCAGTAAAGCAGCCCTATCACCCACACAGCGTGCAGGCAACAGCGACGGTCGTCACAAAGCGGGCAAGCGGTCTCCGGCGTGCCGCCGAGACCTGAAAGACTGCACGCGTTGCTGGGCAAGACGGGTTCCTGCTCTCCCGAGCCCATGGTGCTTCAAGGAGAAAGACACACAAATGAAGAATGGGAAAGCTTTTAGCACTACGTTCAGGACTTTTCTTGAAGGGGCAGTGCTCAACAGAGTTGTATCCATTTGAGCTCTTTGTTTTTTTAATCAGTTTGTGCTTTTTTATGGTAACTTTAAATCCAGGTACCCTTTATATAAAAGGTTGGGAATGGCTAAGTAGGAAATATAAAAGGTTAAAAATAGAGTTTAAAAAAAGGTCAAAGAGCCCTGGCCAGTGTGGCTCAGTTGCTTGGAGTGTCGTCCTGTGCACCCAAAGGTCATGAGTTCTATCCCTGGTAAGGGCACATGCCTAAACTGCAGGTTTGGTCCCAGATCGGGGCGCATATGGGAAGCAACCAATTGATGTTTCTCTCTTGCACAGATATTTTTTTTTCTCTTTCTCTCCCTTTCTCTCCCAACCCCCACACCCCAAAAATCAATGAATGTAGCCCTGGCTGGTGTAGCTCAGTGGATTGAGTGCCAGCCTGCAAACTGAAGGGTCACCTGTTCAATTTGGGGGCGTGCGAGAGGCAGCCGATTGATGTCTGTCTCCCAAAATGATATTCTCTCCCTCTCTTTCTCCCTTCCTCCCCCTCTCTCTAAAAATAAATAAATAATATCTTTAAAAATCAATGAATGTATGTATCCTCAGGCAAGGCTTTAAAAAAAAAAAAAAGGTCAAAGACAGGTTAAGTGAAGAAGTCAGGGAAGAATGTCAAGCTCCCAGGAAGAGAGTCCAGACCTGAACCAGATGACGACTGTGTGTAATTATCGGGGGAAAGTATCAGAAAGTAAAGTGGTCCCCACTGGTTCATGGCAAAATGATGTGGACTTCAACACAAAACCTGCAGCTGTACTGGGGAAGTGCCTGCAAAGGGCTTCAGAAGGGCGACTTGGGAACAGAGCAGAGTGGAGCCAGGGAACGGCACCAGATGCTCTAGCTGGACCAGGAGGAGTCTGGTTTCATGACATACGGGCAGCTTCAATCTCCGTGGACATATCTGGGGTCCTTCAGGGTCCCTGACACCAAGTTTCTTTACTCTAGAAAGCTACTGCTGAATCACTGCAGAGGGGAGTGAAAGTGAAAGGCTAAAGAGGCAGCAGTTGGATTCCTATGGCCACAGAGTACAGCAGCACTTCCCTAAAGAGACAGCGTGTGTGTGTCACTCCAAGGCCGGCTACATCCAGAACACACAGCCCCTCACCCACCAGCCCTCAGCACTATCACAACTTCACTTTGGTGTTCGATGGGGAGGACAAGTTAAGAAGAGATGAAGAGGCTGACCCCTACGTAGTGAACAAAGAAGATGAGGCTCAGGCATGACTTCACCAGGTCACCACAAATTGGGGGTGACATCCAAGTGTGCCCTTTTCTGCCGCCTGAGATGAGCACTGTCCACAGCAGGGTATTTCCCTAAAGCCAATCCACTCACCCACCTCTCTCTCTTCTTTAAAACCAGAGGAGGAACAATGTTTGGAAGATCCTGGGGTAGCCTGACATTTCTTGGCACATAGTACCATCTTACTTCCATTTCTGTCCATCTGATTATCACTCAATTATGGAACGTGATCATTTGATTTATCATTTGTATATACAGAACTCAGTCAAAGCAATGACTAAGAAATGTGAAAATACTCAACATTCCACCACACACAATCACAAGGTTTTATGTTCTTAAAAAACAAAAGTGTCAGTAGAAGACTTAGCTGGGTCACTGACCACCTGACTAAGTTTTAGGAGTCAAGCCCCACCTACTTCCCCTCCTCACTCTGCCCATATCCTAGTCCTCTCTGACCTTTGCTGGCGGTCCCCTGCCTCTCAGAGCCTCCTTCTTCTGCAACATTTCCCTTCAGAGGTGTCCTGGGCAGGAATCAGATGGGATGTACCCTTGCCTTCTGAATACATTTTTTTATTTTTATTTTTTAAATTTTTTAAAATTATATTTCATTGATTATGCTATTACAGTTGTCCCATCTCTTCCCCATCATTCCCCTCTACCCTGCACACCCGCTCCTACCCACATTCTCCCTTTGGTTCATGTCCATGTGTCATAGTTCTTTAGCTTCCACTTTTCCCACACTATTCTTGCTCCCCCCATCTATTTTCTACCCACCATCTATGCTACTTACTCTCTGTACCTTTTCTCCCCCTCTCTCCTCCTCCCACTCCCCTGTTGCTAACCCTCCATGTGATCTCCATTTCTGTGTTTCTGCTCCTGGTCTAGATGTTTGGTTAGTTTGCTTTTGTTTTAGGTGTGGTTGTTAATACCTGTGAGTTTGCTGTCTTTTTACTGTTCTATTTTTTTATCTTCTTTTTCTTAGATAAGTCCCTTTAACATTTCATATAATAAGGGCTTGCTGATGATGAACTCCTTTAACTTGACCTTATCTGAGAAGCACTTTATCTGCCCTTCCATTCTAAATGACAGCTTTGCTGGAGAGAGCAATCTTGGATGTAGGTCCTTGACTTTCATGACTTGGAATACCTCTTTCCAGCCCCTTCTTGCCTGGAAGGTCTCTTTTGAGAAATCAGCTGACAGTCTGATGGGAACTCCTTTGTAGGTGACTGTGCCCTTATCCCTTGCTGCTTCTAGAATTCTCTCCTTCATTTTAATCTTGAGTAACGTAATGATGATGTGCCTTGGTGTGTTCCTCCTTGGGTCCAACTTCTTTGGGACTCTGTGAGCTTCCTGGACTTCCTGGAAGTCTATTTCCTTTGCCAGATTAGGGAAGTTCTCCTTTATTATTTGTTCAAATAAGTTTTCCACTTGTTGTTGTTCTTCTTCCCCTTCTGGTACCCCTATAATTCGGATGTTGGGACGTTTCAAGATGTCCTGGAGGTTCCTAAGCCTCTCCTCATTTTTTTGAATTCTTGTTTCTTCCTTGTTTTTTGTTTGATTATTTCTTTCTTCCTTCTGGTCCACTCCATTGATTTGCATCCCAGTTTTCCCCCCATCACTATTGGTTCCTTCTGCATTTTTCTTCATTTCACTTATTGTAGCCTTCATTTATTCATCTAATTTGCGACCAAAATCAACCAATTCTGTGAGCTTCCTAATCACCAGTGCTTTGAACTGTGCTTCTGATAGGTTGGCTATCTCTTGGTTGCTTAGATACATTAGCTCTGGGGCCCCTATCTGTTCTCCCGTTTGAGTCACCCTTGTTTTTTTCTTTTTGGTCTGGTCACAGCTGTTACGTAGTGAGGGGTGGAGCCTTAGGCATTCACCAGGGCGGGGCAGCCCAGTCGCTGGGTTGTGATGCTGGATGTGGGGGCGGGGTCTGAGAGGGAACAATGGCACTTGCTCCACACTCTCTCCCAGATTCCAAGTCCCTTCAGCCACTTTCCCCACCCAAATTGGGCCCTTCTGGTGCTGATTTCTGTGTGGGTGCGCCTGCGCACGCTCCAGAACCCCGTGGGTCTCCCCAATGAACTCTCCTGTGAGGCTGGGACTCCCTCCCGGCACCTCAGCCCGTACAAGTGTTTTCAATGGGTGCTTTTAGGTTTCACTTCCCAGTGCTGGGACTCTGTGTTACGCAGTCTGCCTTGCTGCCCATTTTCATCTGGTTTATCTGTGCACAAATGTGTGTCTGCGGTCAGCCGCCTTGTGTGCCCGCTTGGCCTCCTTGCATTTGGCAACGCCACCGCCTGTGCGCCTGGGGTGACTGCACACCCAGGACCACCAGCCACCATCTTCTCCTGCCACAACCCCTCCTCTGGCTGCTGACTCCACCCCTCTTACTGGTTTGGGTGAATCTTTGTTGGACTTCTGTACAATTCAATTTTCTCTCTGTCCTGGTTGGGGTTTTTTGGTTCTATATTTTTGTTGTCCTTAATCTCGGTTGTGAGAGGAGGCACAGAGTGTCCACCTATGCCTCCATCTTGACCAGAAGTCTGAATACATTTTTTTTAAATAGGGGCAGTCCATGCCCTGGCTGGTATGGCTCAGTTGATAGGAGGTTCATCTGGTAACCAAAAGGTTGTGGGTTCAATTCCTTGTCAGGGCACATGCCCAGGTTGTAGATTCAGTTCCCCAACTAGGTGCATATAATCCGCAGTTCGGAAACCTATGATCCCCATTCTGGGTGCTTAGAGGAGACAATCAATCGATGCTTCTCTCTTGTATCAATGTGCCTCTCTCTCCTTTCCTCTTCCTCTAAAAGCAATAATAAAATGTCCTTGAGCGAAGATTTAAAAAAAAAAAAAAGGAGGGCGCTCCAGGAAAAACAGAGTTTTCAGGACTGTGAAGTCGAGAGGAGAGACTCAGAGTCTCCTGCAGGACAGAAACTTCCTACCTGCACAAAGCCTTGTAGGCAAAGATCTCTTCTGCTTATATTATTTAATCCACATGACTCATTGTGAGTTGGGCACTTTTCCATTTCACAGATGAGAAAGTTGACTCAGGTTCACATCAGCACTTTTTCTTCCTGCAGTCCAACATTGCCCGCCTCAAAAAACAGACAGAGATGCCTCCGAAGACATGACTGCATGTGCTTTGTGACACAAACCAGACTCACACCAGCATTAAAGAACATATATTACACCCATCCCGAAGGCAGCCACAGTGACTTGGGGCTTGTCCTGTCACTGTTAAACCACAAAGGACTGCAGGTGGGGATCACAGGCAGCAGTGGCTTCAGTGGGGCCAGATGTCTATTTTTCCCCTCCCTCCCCAATCCCCTCTGCAGATAGAGGTATGCTGATCCCTGCTGGTAGAAGGAATGGTCAGGGATCCAGAGTTAAAATTTAAACTTCTGACAACTCGACCCACTGCCTCCCTATCTCTCCTCTGAGAGATGGATCCCTGACAACTCCAGGAGGGTCTGGCCTAGGTAGTCAAACACCACTGAGGATAAAGCAGAGCACGAGCAAAATTTAGGCCCTTCTTCCCGCTGTTCTTGTGTGGGAGTGGCTTCCAGCCCTACTCCCACTGGCCCACTGCTAAAGGCCTCTCTCGTTTTAGGTGAGTGGTTCTCCACCCACAGTGCATCACAGGCCCTCTCCCCAGGAAAAGACTGCCTGGGGCCCCTCCTCCCTGTGCTCAGCACTTGGGTTTGACACATTTTTATCAAAACACACAGTAAGCAACATTCACGTTGTGGCAATACGCCAAGATGCACCCCATGCAGGTAACATGTTTTATCAAAAAATGCTCACTCTTCCTACAAAAAGTATACTTGGATATTTTCTACTTTATTTAAAAAAAAAAATTCACTACTGACTACAACCTCAGAAGGATTTTGGTTCTGGATCCCCCTCCAGCCAGCCCCTCCCGAGGGGCTCACCCTTCCTCAGTGACTAGCACTGATGTGGCAGAGCTCAGCCAGAGCCTTCCTAACCATCAATTTCATGGATTAAGATGAACCTTGGGAAGCCTTGGAAAGTCAAGAAAATCTGGAAATACCACAGCTGACTAGTTCCAGGAAAAAATGTGTAACGGCAGGCTATTTAGATCTCCCAAATTACACGGTGTGGGTGGCTATTTTAATTCACCCAAACATAGTGTCGAAGCTCTACTTGCAGAAGGGACAACAGCACAAGTTGTTCTGGGCAAAACCAGAGAGCACTACAAATTGCCACTGCAAGGAGCCCCGCCCCTATTAAAAGTATCACTCTGTTTTCTTTTCTAATTGAGCAAGGAGTAAGCATCTGTGGGAAACTAGGTCATAAGGGCCAGACCAGACCCTCGATGGCCAGCCCAACAGACCCCACCCCTGCTGCGTCAGAGACAGATTGTCAGCCTTGCTGCTTCCTTTAGCACCCAGGTCTGCAGGGAAACCTGGGTCTCCTTCAGAGACACTGGAGAGGCTGCAGGCATGGCAGCTGGGACACTTAGCTAGGCCAATAAACTGGGACACAGGGCTGGTGTGGGGCAGGTGCAAGGACAGCAAAGCTGCCCACAGGTTCCTTAAACACTTCCCATGACCCTCAGCTCCCACTGTGGCTGACCCAACACTCACTCTGCCTTCTTCTTAGTCTGGGAACTACTCTCTCTGGATTGAGGAAAAGCCAGTTCCATCTCCAGCTGAGGAGTGGCTGTGGTCTTGATTAAACTAAGGCAATTCTGAAACTTGACCTTGTATCAGAATCACCTGGAGGGCTTGTTAAAAGATAATGGTTGCTGGGCCCCATCTCAGAAGTTCTATTTCGGGGTGGAGGGTGAGATTGGGGCTGCATTTCTATTAAGTCTCAGGTGAAGCTGAAACTGCCGGCCTGGGAACCACCCCTGGAGGAACCCTACTCTCACAGCTTCAGGTTCTTGGCCTAGGGAGACTACATGACCCTCACCACTCCACAGCCAGAGGGAGGACTGCTAGACACCACAGCTGGGGACCAGCTAGCGTGTCTCCTTCCCTGCTGCTGATGGAAAGAGGAGCAGGGAAGCAGCACACGGTCCCATTAACTCTAAGGACCACCTCATAATCATGAGGAGGCAGTGATGGCTGGTAAGAAGAGAGAGAAGAATCTAGGTCCTTGATGGAAATGCTGATACAGTAAGAATCCAGTGCTGTGAGATCATAAATGTCCTTATTGTTTACTTGGCAGCCAAAAGCATCCACTGGCACACCCCACAATCCAGGGAGACCCTTGAACTGGGCATCCTTGTTTCCTCATAGGACTCTAATCCCCAGAAACACCCACCTACCTAACTGTATTTCCTTCATACCTCCTGATGTGGTACACCTGGGTCATTTTTCTTAAACATCTGAACTCATAACTGAGCGAACAGACCATGTGAAATGCCAGCAACACAGGAGAGGGAAGAAAAGGAGTTCCACATCCCAGAGTGAGTTAATTTAATCAGCTTCTGTAACAGCAGCAACACCAGCTGTTGCAGGGCTATGGTGGAGGTGTGGGGACAAGGAACAGGAAGAGAGGCAGGGGGTTTCAGAGGCCTCACGATCTGACCTAGTAAGTGCAGCAGGTGGGTTGTGCAGGAATTCCAAGTCAGAATTACCAGGTGTCTGCGGGGCAGTACTCAGACAGAATCCCAGGAATAGAGGAGGTGAACACTTTCCTCCTGTTGAAGTCCAGAGAACACACTTCTGCCTTCCTGACCCTATTCCAGAAAATGGACATCTCATTTTATCACCCTAGCATGACCCTCCTGCACTGGATGCTTCCTGCTTCTGAGGCCTTTGCCAAGTGAACCTCACTGAACAGACTTTACATTGAAAGCCCCAAAGTGTCTCACCTGACCCAGGTTAGGGAGCACAGGCAAACACCAGAGGCCAGTTGGGCTGGCAGGCACAGGCCAAGCATGAGCAGGTATGTGCAGACAGCAGATATGGCACCCCGGAGCTCTGGTTTCCCACTCGTCAGCCAGGTTATGGAGAAAGGGATGGTTAAGAGATTATTTCCACAGCCCTAACTGGTGTGACTCATTTGGTTGAGCCTCCTGCCACAAAGCGAAAGGTTGCGGGGTCGATCCCCAGTTGGGGCACATGCCTGGGTTGTGGGCCAGGTCCCCAGTGGGGACCAATGGATGTTTCCCTCTCACACGCAGATCTTTCTCTCCCTCCCTTCCCCTCTCTCTAAAAATAAAATAAAATCTTAAAAAAAAATTAAACCCACAGAGAAAAGGCTCATCTAGCTCCACTGCCTGTACCTGCTCTGTATGTGAACTCATAACAGCTGACATCCCTCAGTGCTCAGCAGGTACCAGGGGTCACTCCAAGCACTTGACATGTATTAACTCATTTTACCCCCTAACAAAACTCTAGAGTTGCTACCACTATCAGCCTAGTATTGCAATGAGAAAACCAAGGTACAGAAAGCTTAAGCTACTTGCCCAAAGTCACACAGCTAATTGGAGGCTCACAGGGAACTCAGCTGCAAAGTCCACAATAGTTTCAGGATTTAAATAAATAATTTTGAAAGACTAGTATGCCAAAAAAACAGGACTGAGTAAAAAAAAAAAAATCCTAATAAATCAAAATACCGAAAATAGAAATTGTTGCTATTGGGGACTCCGAGTGATTAATTTTTACTGATACATGAAGTACAGCATTTATTTTAAAGATTTTATTTATTTATTTTCAGAGATAGAGGGGAAGAGAGGGAAAAAGAGAGGAAGAAAAACGTAGATCAGTTGCCTCTTGCGCGGCCCCTACTGGGGACCTGGCCTGCAACCCAGGCATGTGCCCTGACTGGGAATCAACCCCACAACCTTTTGCTTTGCAGGACAGGATGATGCCCAACCCACTGAGCCATGCTGGTTAGGGCACAACATTTATTTTAAAGTCCTGTAAAGGCAGCCATGTGATTTCGTGTAAATGACACTAAATCCAGAGAGACCTAGGTTTGAATGCCAGTCCAACCTCTTACAACCACCCTCAGGTAGGTACCTTAACCACTCCTCACCTTTCCTCAATGCACCACCTCCACTCCCGCAGGATCTCCTCAGAGGAGGCACATGAAGACTGTGGGGACTAGTATGCAGGTGGTGCATACTCAGAAAATGTAAGGGTCCTTCTCCTTTAGGATGAAAACACATCACACTTAAAGGACACGTCTAAGGTTGCCTACAATAAAGTCCGAATTTATAATAACTTCCATGATCCAAAACGATAAAGAAAACAACCTAATAAGAAAAAAAAAAAAAAAAAACAGGCAAAGCTGTGCATTGTTAAATCACAGAAGCTCAAATATAAACTAGCAAGATAAGGTTTTCAATATATTTGGTAAGTTGGAAAATGTAACTGAAACAATGTCTTCTTTATCCATTAGATTTGCAAAAATTAGCAAGATTTATACTCTTCAGTGTTGGCTGAGTTAAAGGGGAAAAGGCAATTTCACATACCAAACTGATAAAGCCTCTAACAAGTGGAGAACAATTTGGCAAAACTATCATTTTAAAATTATTCTTTGACCCAGAAATTCCATCTCTAAGTATCTAGAAGACTGAGGTATTTGTGAGTGTTAACAGTGACATGGTTCACAGATTCCCCATTGTTCTTAAAGCAGAAGATGGAAACAACCTAAATGTCTCTCAGTAAAGAAGAGTTAAGATCAGTGGTCAGTTGGTCTCACACACCTTTCCATTCCATTCTTCTGGTGCACTTACAGATTTGCTGGCTGGGGACAATGTTCCCAGGTAGGTAGCTAGCTAAAGGGACTTTCAGAGTCAACAGTTCTCTCTGTCATCATTTATCCTGCCTCTCTGATGCTTTATAGTTTACAACACATTCTCATGTACATTATTTTATTTCATCTTTTCCTTAAAGTGATTTTTTTAAATCCTAAGATTCAGTTTAATAGCCTTATGACAAATACTCGGCTTTCAAAACAGTGGCATAAACTATATCTACCCTTAACTTTGAGTCTAGTTAGAAGATAGGACTTGACCAGATAAACACTCTGAGATGCATAAGCCAAATAAAAACTAGATAAGTACAGTACCTACTATATAGAATTAGTGTAACTAATTCTGTCACTGAGCTCAGTAGAAATCCCACCCTCCCTTCTCTTTGAATCTGTCCAGCATCCACTCATTTAAGCCTGTCTTCTGGGCAAACTGTCCTGGTAACTCTGGCTTGTGGTTAAGAAGGTGTGTTTACAAGGAACTGCAGGGAATGCGGACTTGTGGGGTTCCGTTCACATGCAACATCGCCCCCGGGACAGGACATGGTCTTTTGACACCAACCCACCAACAGGACAACCACACTGACCTTCCCATGTGGGCACCATCACTCATCTTTTGTCAAAGAAACCAATGAATTGAATCTCTTAGGAGTAAACATTTCTGCAAAGAACCTCCAAAAGAAAGGCCATAGCCTAGATCCAAAGGCAAAATTCCTCTTAAAGAAAGCCTATTTTCAACCAAAGAAAAATTAGGTTTAATTCTAGGCCAACCTACAGCTATCCCATGCCAAGAGCAGGTCCATCCCAAAGCACTCAGCAAAGGGGGTTCTGTTCTCATCCTTCAGAGATGAGAAAATTCAGAATAAAAGTTAACCAAAAAAAGTTAACAAGTGGCAGATCCAGGATTCACACTCAGTAAGCCTATCTACCCATCCCCACCCTACTGGCTCGCCCACAGTCCACACAATCCACTGTGAATGGAGAAGAATCAGGCGTTCAAATTGCCACCCCACCCCCTCCTCTTGCTCTGAGGTGCAGGCGACAAATCAAACTCTTCTTAAGCAGCCTCCCAACACAAAACACATTCAGAAGCAAAGCAAAATACAAGAAGATGGGCTTTACCATTGCCTTATACTTATTTCCTACGCAGAGGAACACTTCCATGATCTGTCATTACAGACAACTCAGGCAGGAGGAACACACCATTTTGTAAAGTCAGAGGGCAGGCCACACAGGGAAGGGAAAGCAGAGACCACAAATACATAAATTCACCTTTGACATTTTGAGTGTTTCGGTCTTCTATAGCCTACATATTCATGACTGGCTTTTAAAGAGACAGGCACAGCTCCCTGCAAAAGTCTCAGGCCTCCATTCATTGACTAGCAAAGGCAGGAATAAACAAATTATAAAAAACAAAGATGCCACAAATGCTCTCGGGGGCTAGAGGCCTGCATCGAACGGGAGAGTCGAAGATGGAAGGCATATTTCGCAGATTTCCCACGCTTATTTTTACCAGATATGTTTACACCCGAAACGCGGCGAGGCCTGCAACGTCTAGAATCACCAGATCCGCCCTGGGGATGCACCAAGCAGGCGTCGGCCGGCCCGGGTCGCCGGGTCCCGCGTCCCAGTGCCCTCCTGCCGAGACGCCAGATCTGCATTCGCCTGAGTGCGCAGGGTCGGTCAGGTCTCAGAAGTCGCGACCTAGACTGCGACGCTAGGCTGCAAATTTCCATGACAACCGCGGCGCGGTCCCCGTCTCGAACACAAGTGCTGGGATGCGCGCTGCGCCCCGCGGGAGGCATCCAGGTCCCAGCTCCGCAGAGTCGCTGCGCCCCCTGCGCCGGCCGACCCACCTGCTCCGCTGGCCCACGTACCTGGCGCGCTCCGGCCCGCGGCGCCCGCGCCCTGCTGCCCCGCCGTCTTCGGTCCACCGGATCGCGCGCCCGTGCCCGGTAGCTGCAGCGCCGCCGCTAAGTCGTCAAGTCGCGGGCTCCGGCCCGGCTCCAGGCGCTGCTGGTCCTCCTACTCAGGCCGCCAAAAAACTGCCCGCGCCGCAGCCCGATCCCGGACGACAGCCGCAGCTCTGGAGGCCGAGGCCACGACAACCCCGCCCAGGCCCGCCCGTCGCCGCGCATGCGCCCCACCGGGTCCGCCCCCGAGACCGACTTCTGAATCCTATTCCTGGGTTCCCGCGAGACGCCGCTGTCGTCTGGGACTGCATCACCAGTAGGGGCTCTTGGACCTCCTCACCTACCTGGACCGTGGCATTTGACTCAGCGTTTTGGCGCTCCTGCTGTCCTGACGCATCCCCAAGGTAGAAGGCTCCGTACGAGAGCCGCGAGCCGGGGCACGCTCCGCGGTTTGCCCGCAGGACGAACGCGCCGTCCGCGTGCAGGTACCCTAGGAGAAGTTAGGAAACGCAACATTTAACCCAGAAACACGCAAAATTAGCATCTCACTGCCAAAACGCAGATAAGCAAAAAGAAGAGAAACTGTTAACATCCAGACTTGTGCTAGTACATTGCGTAAATATGCATTTATAGACTCTCACCAAATATTAGTTCCCTACACCTCTCTCCCCCAAAGCTTTATTTTTTACAAGAAAATAGAATAGTCAGAAAATTTGGAAGAAATTTTTTACTTTAATTTAACTTCAAACTTTAATATTCTGCTTGAGCAAGGATAAATACTAGACTGAATATAAACATTTTATCTTGATCCCTGGCTGTTGTAGTTCAGTGGATTGAGTCAGGGCCTGCAAACCACGTGGTATGTGGTTCGATTCCCAGTCAGGGCACATGCCTGGGTTGTAGGCAACGCCCGCCCCCCGTAGGGAGCTCATGAGAGACAACCACGCATTGACGTTTCTCTCCCTCTTTCTCCCCTCCTTCCTGTCTCTAAAAATAAATAAAAATCTGTTTTTAAAAAACATTTTATCTTGAGGTCTTTACATTTTATCAGGAAAAAAATATTTCTCCTTAAGTATTCTTAAATGAGAACTATTTTAATTCAATAAACCAGAACACTTCTTAACGTTCACATCCTGTAGGTATTAAAGCATTTATAATTTGCCTTTAAAACGAAAGATATTAACCTATTAGAAATAAAAATTAAACAATTCTCTGATATTGTTTAGAATTATATCTGAGACACCCCAAGTCACCAAAAACCAAATGCAGATAATAGTTTGGAATAAAAATAAGCAAATATAAAATGACTTTAAAGGTTTAATTTCTTTTCCGACTTTTTACTTTATTTCTCCTCTGGAACGTAATTTATTAACAAAAAAAAAAAAAAACATTTTCTATTTCTCTAGATAAATGAAAAAAAATTGTCAGAACTTCAGCCCTAGTATAAAATTAAAGTCAGAAAGTTAAACAAGCTTGTGGAAATGCAAACATATTTTTATATTTTATTTTCTAATATAAGAGTGCCCAGTATACCTGGTTTACCTGGGACAGCCCCAGCTGGCACCTTTTATCCAGCTGAACTATTAGTAGGGGCCCCTTTCACTCTCAAGTATTCTAAAAAAAAACTCAGACAATACATTTTATTGCTAGCTTTAATCAAGCTGAAGGAGTTTTTAAATCATTAGCTTTAAAAAAAGAAACAAATTTAAATTCACAAACATTTAAAAATAGACATTAGTTCAATTTACACCGTTCGGTTAGCACAGTAACAAACACTACATGAGGATCAGGCTTCCAATAACAGCTGTCACTGACTGCTGTGTAATTCTGCACAATCTTAAAAGATTAATCACTTTTTTAATGTGGCAAGAAATGGGGCATCAATTGTAGAGTAAACATCATGGGAGAGAAAAGGGAGCCAAGTTTATTAGTGAATATGATACTAGGCATCACGACATGATAGAAGAAAGTATTTCCACCTTTTAGAAGCTGTCATCATGGGTTCCCCAACCAGCAGTGATAACACCCTCTCAGAACTTGCTAGAAATGCAAAGTTCCAGGCCCCATGCCAGATCTACTGAATCAAAAACTGAAACTGGGGCAAGCAATCTATGTAACAACCCAGGGGATTCTGATAAACATGTGGACCAAGATAGTCCTATATACAATCAGTAAGCTGATTTAGATCATCTATATTAGATCATTATGAACTGAACAGTGTGATTTTGGGGACTTGAACCAACCTACATGAGAATTTCTTTTTGGGCTATTAAATACAATATATTTATGTTTATATGAGCTTTCATTAGAGAACATATGTAGCCTTGAAAATCAACAGCCCTGCTGCCAAGGCCCTTTCCCCAAAGAGGTATGAGTATTTGCCTGGCAGCTTACTTGAAAAGCTCCATTCTCAGGGGTTATCTTTAATTGACACGAGTCAGAACTTACTCTGTGCTAATGCTCTATCCATAAGGCATTCGGTGACTCAATTAGCAGCAATTGTTTAACATTGCAGCTATCTAAGGAGGTCATACCAGTTGGAGCTTACAAAGAGGCTGACCAAATAAATTAAAAAGAAATAAAAAGGAACTCACATTGATGGGGGTGGAGGCTTTGGAAAGATCTGACATATTTCTGGGACTCTAAAAGGACACACATATAATCTCTCACTTCTGGCTGACCTTGAGGCCTTGAGCAAGCAAAAAGTGAAGGGTAAGGCAGAGTTGTAAATTGCCTGCCTAAGCATTGAAGACATGGGTCAGCATACACACAGAGCTTCTCCATAAAGACAGGGAGGCATATTGGTTTCAGCATTTGAGAATATATTTTATCTAATTGTTAGCAAGTCATCAAGCTAACCAAGTAAGGACTTAAGTGGCTTGAAGTAACAAGGAATACAGACTTTACAGAATTATTCCAAGACAATCACTAAACATAAAGCAACAACAAACTCTGGGGTGAAGGGAAATATGATTTCCAGAATTGCCACATTAATTGTTTAAAATGTCTAGTTTTAAACAAAATGTGATGAGACACATAAAAAAAAATGGGAAAGAACACAGGCCAACAGAATGTCCATGAGAAAATAAAATGTTTAACTTACTAGGCAAAGACAAAATCATGACCCCAAAATTAAAGGAAAGTATGAGAGCGACAAAAAGAGGGTATCAGCAAAGAGAGAGCAATCTCTCTCTCTCTCTCTCTCTCTCTCTCTCTCTCTCTCTCTCTCTCTCTCTCTCTCACACACACACACACACACACACACACACACACACACAACCAAATAGAAATCCTATAATTAAAATGTACAGTAACTGAAATGAAAAATATTTGTTAGAGGAGCACAACACCAGGATTGATCTGGTGTTCAAGAAGAAAGAATTGGTACTTGAAGGATGTCAATTGAGGGACATAAAGAAAAAAGAATGAAAAATATGAGCAGAGCCTTAGAAATCTGTGGGACACCATTTAGAATATCAACATACACATAATGGGAGTTCCAGAAGGAGAGGAGAGAGAAAGATACAGGCAGAATATTTGAAGATATAATGGCTAAAAACTTCCCAATTTTATTTTTAAAACTGGTGGAAAAATACTAACCTATACATCCAAGAAGTTCAATAAATTCCAAGTAGGATGAACTCAAAGAGATTCATCATAATCAAACTAGCAAAAGCCAAAGATAGGGAGAATCTGGAAAGCACCAAGAGAGAAGTAACTTCCTGCTCCAGGAGGATCACCAGGGTGCAGAGGCAATGAGAAGGAAAATGTGTCAGGAAATAAAATGGTCAGGCCTTAATGGTCTCTCCTACTTCATCTCAAGCCATCCCAACTTTTGTATTCTAGCAATATAAGATATAGAATGAATGAATGAATGAATGAATGAATGAATGAATGAATGATGCTGGTAGCCTGAAATAAGGGTACTAACTAGATGCTGAACTTTCAATAAGTTTCAGTAGCCCCAGCATCTCCATCCACAGAGGTGAAGGTCCAGAAGGCCAAAAGCCTAGGACAATGCAGACAGCAGCTTCTCTTTACTCTTCAACTGGAACATAATTTCATGACCACTTCAGTTTTCAGCACTGAGCCCCCTGGTCCCCCAGGACTAAGCTACAGACAGGTCCAGAAATGCATTGGAAGGTGGGTTCCTGAATCTCAGAGTGGACTTTTATCAGGTGTGGAGGAAAAAGAAAAGGTGGCAGAGGGACACAGCAGGATGGCTACCCTCTCCACAATTGAAGATATGCTGGTGTGTGTTTGTGAGCCCAGGGAACTGAACACATAGACATGTACTTTCCCAGGTTCCAATAAAAATAGGATAATGTGTTCATTTAAGACAATGTAAGCTGCTCCTGAGTATACTGAAAAAATGGGTCTCTGTGCAGATGTCAGTGTTTCCTCTGGCTAATGGAAAAGAAAATGGAGTCATTCATTAAAATCCTCTTGTCTGTCTTTGCCCCAAATAAAAAATCAGTCCTGTGAAAGAAGTTGCCAAAGAGAAAAGTTGTTTCCAAAGTTGTCTACAATTGGGGTTGCCTTTTTTTTGCCCTAGAGAATCGATGTTACAAATGGGTACAAAGTTTCCAGGGAGCCTGCAGATTTCTATTTAACTGATATTATAACAATGTTTCTATTAGAAAATAAAACCAGAATTCTATCAGGATAGCAAGAATCTTTCTCTTTCGGACAATCAGGCTCTCTCTACTCCCTCCATCCCTGCCCTGCCCATCACCCATTTTATAAGGAAGACAGGCATCTCCAGGCTGGTGATGCAGAAGTGCCATGAGGGCTATGAGTTAGGGCAATGTGGGACAAAGCTTGGCCGGCCAGGCAGGGGACAAGGGGAGGGAACAGAAGCTGAACAAGAGTTGGGAGCTCCCTGCAAAGTCTCTCCCTCCCTCTTCTTACCCTCCCCTGTGGATCTTTGCCTTTTACCTCCCCAAATGGACCTTGATCTAAAGGTGAGTAAATTTTCTAAACAGTGACCTTTCAGTTGAAAATGAAAACTCATTATTACTTTTAAATGTGTTTGACGTGAATTATTGAGTGGCTTGTGGAGACAAAATGAATTATAAGGACAGAACTCTGTGTTCTATGATATATGTCTAACTTAAAATAAAGAAGTAAATAGAACCGTTGCCCCCCAAAAATTTTTTAAAGCCACATTAATTTCTAAAATTAGAATATATTTCAGTGGTTCTCAACCAGCCCCCCAAAGAGCACTGGGAAGTATGGCAAAAGGGTGCTGGCTTGTCAAGGTGACTGCAGGTGCTAATGGCATTTAGTGGGGGTGGGGCACAAATGCCCAGTGTCCTCAGTATGATGCTTCCAATACAGGGAGGGGCCACCCTGCCCCAGACAACAACTGCAAAACTCATGACATTAATAACCTAGAGCCAACCTTTTACAATCCCTGTTTCCTTCCATGACAAACATGTTTCCAGTGTTCTTGGGAAACATTGAGCCCATTTTAATTTCCAGGGCAACTTTACTCAAAGGACCTGTGGCCACCAGAGTTACCTACAAAACGCCAGGGCCACAGTTATCCTCTTTCCTCCTGACAGGATCAGAGGAGGGCAGAGCAGGAGAGGCCTTAGAAACTGGCTAACTCCATGCCCCTGTCCCTGCACCAGGTGCAGAGATGCAATAGCTGTGATGTAACCCTGTTAGCAGAAACATTAATCCACCACAGCAGTCCCAGAGCCCTGAACAGAATATCCTTGACAGACAAAACATTCGGAAACATGGTAGAGCTGCACCATGTGCTCATGCAATTTCTGCAAATTCAACTGCCTGAGTTTGGAGCTGAGTAGGAAGGAGGGAAGAAGAGAGGCAATCTGAGCAGCGTGGGAGGCTCTGCACATCCTTCCCACTGCTGAAGGGAGCTGGCATCTCAAAGCATCCCAGAGCTCGAGCAGTTCCCCACACTGACATTCAACATGCCAGGACCAGGCAAATAGTGTTTTTAGTTCATGGATATTTAAATTTCTCAATATTGACAACTGTAACAAACATAAAGCCATTCTTTATATGAAGCGAATTATCAAACAAAAATAGAAATTTTAAATTGTTGCTCACAGGAACTCAAAATCACTAAACAATATTGCTTTGTTATGAAATACATACACACGCTTCTGTGGAAATGAAATTCTCTGACATTTTAATGCTTTGTGTCCCATTATCTCTTTTCTATAGAAATGATTATGGCATTTGCCTATTTCTCTTGTGACATTGTAAATCTTAAGGATAAGCTATTTTCTCCACTAGCAACTGATACTGTCTACCTGATTTTGTATATAAAGATATATATAAGAACTCTGAGAAGTGAATCATTGCTACATGCATGCTCTAACATTCTAGTGGGGGGCAGAAATTAATTAAACACCCATGTTTCTGTGCTTAAGTGAAAGGGAAGGATACACAGCAGCCTGTCCAGACAACACTCTTTACCTCCCCCTGTTGGACAATTGTCATACTGCAATAACTACATTAGAACAAAACCCTCAGTCATAACGAACACAAACGATGGCGAAAAACCACAATGCTTTTTTCTTTAAATGTAATGTTCTTTCTTCAAACATTCTATTTTTATTTTTTATGTTTTATTATAATTTGTTGATTATGCTATTACAGTTCCAATTTTTCCACTTTGCCCTACGCCACCCAGCACCACCCACTCCCTCTGGCAATCCGCCCCCCCCCACCATTGTTCATGTCCATGCGTCATGCGTATAAGTTCTTTGGCTGCTCCATTTCCTACATTGTGCTTTACACCCCTATGCCTATTCTGTAACTACCTATCTGTACTTCTTAATCCCCTCACCTCTTCACTCATTCCCACATCCATCCTACCATCTGGCAACCATTAAAACACTCTACCCATGATTCTGTCTCTGTTCTTTTTTGCTTAGTTTGTTTTGTAGATTCAATTGTTGATAGATAAGTATTTGTCATCATTTTATTGCTCATAGTTTTGATCTTCTTTTTCTTAAACAAGTCTGTTTAACAATTTATACAATAGTGGTTTGGTGAAGATGAACTGCTTTAGTTTTTTTCTTGTCTGGGAAACTCTTTATCTGCCCTTTGATTCTAAATGATAGCTCTGCTGGGTAGAGCAATCTTGGCTGTAGGTCCTTGCTTTTCATAACTTTGAATATTTCTTGCCAATCCCATCTAGTCTGCAAAGTTTCATTCGAGAAACCAGTTGACAGTCTTGTGGGAACTCCCTTGTAGGTAACTAACTGCTTTTCCCTTGCTGCTTTTAAGATTCTCTCTTTATCTTTAACCTTTGGCATTTTAATTATGATGTGTCTTGGAGTGGACCTCTTTGTATTCATCTTGTTTGGGACTCTCTTTGCTTCCTGAACTTGCATGTCTATTTCCTTCACCAAACTAGGGAAGTTTTCTTGCATTATATTTTCAAATAGAGTTCCAATTTCTTCTGGTACACCTATGATGCAAACGTTGGAAAGCTTGAAGTTATCCCAAAGGCTGCTTACACTATCCTCAGTCTTTTGGATTCTTTTTTTCTTTTTGTTATACAGATTGGTTGTTTTTTGCTTCTTTATGATCCAAATAATTGATTTCATTCTCAGCTTCATTCACTCTACTGTTGTTTCCCTATAAATTCTTCTTTATTTCAATTAGTGTGTCCTTCATTTCTCACTGGATCTCTTTTGTGTTGTTGAGGTCCTCACTAAGTTCCTTGAGTATCCTTAGAACCAGTGCTTTGAACTCTGCATCTGATAGATTGTTTATCTCCATTTTGTTTAGTCCTTTTTCTGGAGTTTTGATCTGTTCTTTCATTTGGGCCATGTTTCTTTGTCTTCTCATTTTGGCAGCCTCCCTGTGTACTTCCATGTATTAGGTAGAGCTGCTTTGACTCCCTGTCTTGGTAGCATGGCCTAATGTAGTAGGAGTCCTGTAGGGTCCAGTGGCATGGCCTCCCCTATCACCCAAGCTGGGCACTTAAGGTGCACCATTTATGAGGGCTGAGTAAACCCTCCTCTTGTAGTTGAGCCTTAATTGCTGTTGGCAGGTCTTTGGGAGGGATTTACCCAGGTCAGTCAGCTGCAAGTACTGGCTATGACCACTGACCACCAACCTCCACTCTTTGTGGAGGATCAGCTATTCAGGGGCAAGGTGATGGTGCTCTGCTGTGGTCTGTAGCTGTCCACTGGGTGCACAGGTTCTGGAGTTTCCTGACTGGTACAGATCAAGGTCAGCACCCACCCATGTTTTGCCTGGGTCCACCCTGCCTGAGCTATAAAGCAATCTGAGATGGCTGCTACTTGTGCTGAGCTTGGAGATTCCTTGGTAATGCCTGGTTGTGAACCTAGGTTGGCTGCTGCTAGTGCTTGTCCTGAGGCCACTTAACAATAGGTACAGGGGATAGGGACTGGGGACTTACTGAGGCCAGCGCTTGCTTATTTGATAAGATTTAGGAAGTCATGAAGCATGATTCAAGACCAGCCATTAATATAGAAAACTCATAGTTAACAGCTTGGGTTATCTGTAATTTGGATGGGACTGGGACAGAGTCTCAGGGGATCTCCAGGGCAGGGCAAACAGTGTTAGCCATATTGATGGGGTCTCAGATATGGCCCCAGCCTGCCAGTTCTGTGGATGTGTGGGGGGAGTGCTCAGCAAAGGGACAATGGCTTCTGCCCACCTTTCTGTCTGGGAGAAAGCTGTCCCCCAGCTCCCATGTTGATGCCAGATACTTCCGTTCCTTCCTGCATGCCACTGGTGCCTTCCAAACTGCTACCCTGGTGCTGGAGCTCAACGGGATTGAATCTGAGTAAGTCTCTGTGTGGGTTCTTCAAGAGGAACTGCTTGGTTCTGCAAAAGTTTCTTTTTTGAAAGTATATTTTATTGATTACGCTATTACAGTTGTCCAGTGCTTTTTCACCCCTTTATCCCCTTCCACCCAGTACCCTCATTGTCTCCAGCATTCCCCCCCTTAGTTCATGTCCATGGGTCATATATGTAAGTTCTTTGGCTTCTACATTTCCTATTCTATTCTTAACCTCCTGCTGCCTATGCTGTACCTACCAATTATGCTTCTTATTCCCTGTACCTTAACCCCCATTCTCCCCCACCCCTGCCCACTGATAACCCTCCATGTGATCTCCATTTCTGTGATGCTGTTCCTGTTCTAGTTATTTGCTTGGTTTGTTTCTGTTTTTTAGGTTCAGTTGTTGATAGTTGTGAGTTTGTTGTCATTTTACTGGTCATAGTTTTGGTCTTCTTCTTTTTCTTACATAAATCCCTGTAACATTTCATATAGCAAGGGCTTGTAATGATGAACTCCTTTAACTTGACCTTATCTGGGAAACACTTTATCTTTCCTTCCATTCTAAATGATAGCTTTGCTGGAGAGAGTAATCTTGGATGCAGGTCCTTGCTTTCATGACTTTGAATACTTCTTTCCAGCCCCTTCTTGCCTGCAAAATTTCTTTTGAGGAATCAGCTGATAGTCTTATGGGAACTTCTTTATAGGTAACTGTTTTCTTTTCTCTTGCTGCCTTTTTTTGAGAAAGATTTTATTTATTTATTTATTTATTTATTCATTCATTTATTTATTTATCCCCCTCCCCCCTACTGGGGACCTGGCCTGAAACCCAGGCATGTGCCCTGCTTGGGAATTGAACCAGTGACCTTTCAGTTTGCAGGCCAGCTCTCAGTCCACTGAGCCACACCAGCCAGGGCTTCTCTTGCTGCTTTTAGATTCTCTCCTTATCTTTCATCTTGGCTAATTTAATTATGATGCATCTTGGTATGTTCCTCTTTGGGTCCAACTTATTTGGGACTTTTTGAGCTTCCTGGACTTGTATGTCTATTTCCTTTGCCAGATTGGGGAAGTTTTCCTTCATTACTTGTTCAAATATGTTTTCAATGTCTTGCTCTTTCTCTTCTCCTTCTGGCACCCCTATGATTCAGATGTTGGGATGTTTAAAGATGTCCTGGAGGTTTCACAGCCTCTCCTCATTTTTTTTTTTTTTTGACTTCTTGTTTTCTTCATTCTGTTCTGGTTGAATATTTACTTCTTCCTTCTGCTCCAAGTCCTTGATTTGAGTCCCCATTTCCTTCCCTTCACTGTTGGTTCTCTGTATATTTTTCTTTATTTCACTTTGCATAGCCTTCATCTCTTCCTTTATTTTGTGTCTGTACTCAGTCATTTCTGGGAACATCCTAATTACCAGTGTGTTTGAACTCTGCATCTGATAGATGGGCTATCTCTTCATTGCTTAGTTCTTTTTCTGGAGTTTTGATCTGTTCTTTCATTTGAGCCACATTTCTTTCTCTCAATGCACCTGTTAAGTTGTAAGGGGTCAAGTCTTAGGTATTCACCAGGGCGGGGCTACCCACTTTGCTTTGTTGTGGCACTGTATTTGGGGCAGGGGTCAGAGAGGGAACAATAATGCTTGCTTGGCTCTTGCCCCACTTTCAGTCACTTCTCCCACTTCCCCAAATGAATTGTATCCTTTCAGGTGCTGCCCTGATGCTGATTCCTGGGTAGATGGGCTTGTGTACATTCTAGAACCCTGTGAACCCCTCCAACGGACTTTCCTGTGAGACTGGCAGTTTCTTCTGCCACTGTGGCCCCCACAGGTTTTTACAGCCAAAAGTTTTGAGGCTTTATTTTCACACACTGGACCCTTGGGTTGCGTGGTGTGTCTCACACCCCATTTGTTCCTCCCAGTTTATCTGCACTCACATGTGGAATTGCCTGGTCCTCCAGCCACTGCCTTGCAAGTGTCCTCTCCACCCCAGCTGACTGTCTTCATCCATCCTACCAGTTTGGATGAATGTTTCTTCTTTAACTCCTGGGTTGTCAGATTTCCATACAGTTTGATTTTCTGGCAGTTCTGTTTTTTTTTTTAATTGGTTGCTATCCTTTTTTGTTGTGTGAGGAATTAAAATGTATACCTACATCTCCCATCTTGGCCGGAAGCTCTAGCAGCTTCTTCCACCAACTCAATCCCTGCTGATTTTTGCAGCCATGAGTTATGGGGACTTATCTTCCTGGTACTAGAACCCTGAGCTGAGGGGCCTGTTGTGAGGCTGGGACTTCTCACTCCCAAGATAGCCTCTCTGAATTTTTATCGACTGCATGTGGATGTGGGACCAGCCTGTTCTGTGTTTCTACCCCTCCCACCAGATGGATGTGGTTTCTACCCCTCCCTCCAGATGGATGTGGTTTCTTTAATTCCAAAATGCCAGACTTCCATTCTACTCAATTTCTGATGGTGCTGAGTGATGGTTGTTCTAAAATTTTAGTTGTAATTTTGATGTGGTTGTGAGAGGAGGTGAGCCATGTCTACCTGTGCCACCATCTTCACCAGAAGTCCTCTCAGAATATTGTTTTTGAAGGGACCTTCTTGAGTGGTGCAGAACTATGGTGACCACATGTGACAGCCCTGCACAGTCAGCAAAAACCAGCCAACTCTTTCCTCTGGTCCCTGCTGCCAAGAGCAAGCAACCTACACCCCTGAAGGGAATATTGTCTCTATTAGACCTAACAAACAGTTCTAGACTGACAGCAGAGAACCATGGAAGAGATTTCCTGGGGTGATTTTGATAACATTTGATTTTCTTATCCAGCCTTTCTACAAGGGGTGATCCTGCTTCTCTGCAGTGTTTAGTCAGCATAAAATAGGCTTGCATTGGACAATGCATGGGAAATAAAATTCAAATGACTAATAAACAAATGGAGGGAATATTAGAATCACTTGTAAACAAATAAATACAAATGAAACAACATTGTTAGTCAAGTCTGAAGTCCTCCTCCCTGTCCTTGCTTTTCTAGAACTTTCTATGAGAAAGGTTGAAAGGAAGGGGAGTGGAGATGGACTTTCTTTTTCTGTCTGTCTTCTGTCCTGGTTATATAGTCCCAACAGCAACAGAAGATCATGACAGTGGCAGTTGGTTCCAGACTTCTTTTGGGACTTTTTGGGGGCCTCCCAGGACCAGTCTCACCATGCATTGCACCTCTTCAGATAATGTTCAAAGTCCCATCTTTGCTGAACTCCTCTGGATTCTTACATTAGCAGTAACAGCCAGCCAGAGCCCTTCCTCAAAGGCCCAAGGTCCTGCTCTATGTTGCTAACCTTCTAGCACCTGTTCTCCCAGCCAGAGGGTGCAATAGCTGCTCCAGCAGTTGCTCCCTCCAAATAACCTCAGTGTTCCAATTCTGCCCTTTTAGCCCTTACAATTCATTCCATCTATTAAATTCTCTTTGGTGAAATACCTAAGATATTATATATTTATCCCAGTTTGTTCTTAGATTCTGATATTTAGGTTCTGATATTCTTATTTTTTCTATTAAGGACAATGCTGCAATAAACATTTGTACCCATCCCTGGGTATGCATAGGTGAGAACTTTCTTATAATGTGGAGCCAGAAGTAGGCTTGCTAGGTGACATGGATTGACATATTCTTCTCTACTGGACAAAATCCTTCCCTGAACTTCAGGGAAGCATTTTTATTCTCCATTTTGCTCAGCACATTTTGCATCTCACTTTTCCTTCCTTGGTGTATTACTAATGGCCATGAGACCCAAAGAAGGAAGCCGCCTTGGTTTCTCCTTGATAAAATGCTGGCAGAGGGTCTGGGGTGGACCAGAGTTGTCCCGATAAAGCTATTCTAGGTCCCTGGCCCTATTTGACTTTGAGAGCTGGGAGCATCAGATCTCTGAGGGCCAATGCTTCAGGGGGGTGGAGCAGGTTTCCTGCCTGATAACTCAGCTGAGTTTCAAATACTTTCAGACATTTTTTAAAAAGACTTTATTTATTTTATCTTTAGAGGGGAAGGGAAGGAGAGAGGGAGAGGAATATCAATGTGTGGTTGCCTCTCATGCATCCTCTGCTGGGAACTGGCCTGCAACCCAGGCATGTGCCCTGACTGGGAATTGAACTGCAATCCTTTGATTCACAGGCCTGTGCTCAATCCACTGAGCTACACCAGTCAGGGCACTTTCAGACATTTTTTTATACTAGTTACTGCCAAGACACCTGTTGTCCAGCTATGAATGGATTCTTGAGGTCTAACAACTTTGGGACTTTCCAAGCCTGAGGCACTGGAATCTTTGCCAGACTGGGTTCCACAAAGCCAAGGCTCCAGCCTCTCATCTGAGGTCTTACCACCTCACCTCCCCAGGGTTCTGCCAAGGAACCTGCCTCAGTGCATATCCATTTTTTTCCTTTCCTGTCTCAGGGGACGAAAACTCTCTGTCTTGATGCACACACAGGCACGCACACACACACCTCCGTAAGAAGCTATCTCACAGCGAGTTCTGATGGTAGCCTCCAGGGGCGGCCGCAGTGACTGGGAGGCCAGAAACCCTGTCTCAGTTTCCAAGTCAGTGGATAGGAATCCTGACAATGACCCGAGACTCAGCTTCTCAACTATCTTGAAAGTTAGAGGCTAACTAGATGAAAATAATGATTATTCACGACAACTCTGTGATGTGGGCAGTGCGATTCCTACTTTTCAGGTGAAAAAGGTGAAGCCTAAAGATAAAATAACTTGCCAGTGTGGCAAGGTTGTGACTTAAACAAGAGCAGGCCTGACTTCCCACTTTCTAACTTATTACTGAAACTCCTTGGGTGTGAGCAGTGGAAAAGCTGGGAATGTGCTTACCCAGGCCTCCTCCAGCTTCCTCTCTGTACATGCATGCCTTCCCAAACTGCCTGAGCACCCCTGTGATGACCCTGGACAAAGGACACCAGCAAATTGAGCCTGGGATATACTTTGTATATGTCTGAATGCTTTGACTTCTTCACTCTGACAAACGCCACAGCTTTGGTTGCATTTTCTCACCTGCTCTGGGCTATGTACGTGACCTCGCATGGAGCGAGCTGTCCCCGGCTCACCAGGGCCTGTTCTTTCTGGGATAGCCAGGCCATGGCCTTGGAAACATACATCAGGACTGAATCTTCCCTCATGGCAAAACATGGAAAAATACGAAGCAGAAGTTATTCAATGTTTTTAAATTCAGGTCTTTAATTTTCCTGTGCAAATATGGATGTAGGCATAATTAATAGTTAAGGCTTTTAAAATATATGCATTTTGAGAATACATTGCTAGTTGTATTTTGCTGATGATATGAGCTTTGATCATAATTTCATTTAATAAACCTTTTAAATTCATTAAAAATTAAAATGGTGAAATGAGTCATAATAAAAACCAGAAGAGACCCATAAAAATCCACAATACATACTTGAAAATGAAGCACCTTTTCTATGAACTATAGCAGGGCCCAGTAAAGTGGCATATGGATTATAACATCACACCACAGAGACTTCAAAGTTGCCAAAGCAAAATGGGGCATTTTGTCTCAGAAGACAGAGGAAAGGGGGTGGGGGGGAGAGATAGATAGAGATAGAGAGAGAGAGAGAGAGAGAGAGAGAGAGAGAGAGAGAGAAGGAGGAGAAAAGAAGGAAAACTTGCCCATGTGACTTGTCTACATTAGGAGAGCGACTCCTCTTGGGGTGATTTATGATGCATATATAAGCAAAGGCTCATCATTAAGATTATAATTTGTAATCATAGAACTTAACTACATAAATATCTTATAAAATGTTAATGGAATCCTGTTTACTGGATTTTTTAAAAAGCTACATTCTGCACTCCGTATGCTTTTTGCTAGCTAAAAGCTTTGCCTCAAGATGTAATTCCAAGGGAGGGTGAGGCTTCCTGGGGGAGAACAGGCAGTTTGCAAAGATATGGCCTAAGGAGCTCATCTTCTTAAAGTCTCAGGTGTCAGCTTTGTGTAACTCAGAACCTCATTCCAACCACCAACCTGAAAGGTTCTGCCGTAAACATAACTCCTCCTCCTGCCGGGACAGGCCCCCTCAGAACCCCCACTCAAGGACAAGAGAGGCTATCTTTGAAACCCTTTGGCAAGTTAGAAGGAAGCTCTTCTTCCCCAACTGAGATGCTCTTTTCCATGAAACAGATTCCTGTTTCACAGGGGCTGGATGGCACCGTGTCCGGATTTGCATCACAGACTTGAAGTGACCTCAAATGGGGTGATCTTGCTTTATCCTGTGCTTGTCACAGCACCACTAAAGGCCAGGGGTTCTAGAGAGCCCATGAGGAGGTACCAGGTTCAGAAATCAAACTGCCTTGCGTGAGGATGATTTGAGTTAGTGACTATATTGTATGTTCAGCCTCTTGTTACTTCTCCCTTTATGGCAGGTGGTGGAGGAAGGTGCCAGAGGGGAAGGGGGAGGGAGACTAAACCACAGTTCACTTATACAAAAGGAAGATCAGAAGTCTAAATTCCTTACAGATAAAAAAAATACGTGTTCAGTTCCTACGTTTTCTTATGCTTGGACTGGTGACACCTTGCACTTTACAAAGTCCTGCCCCATGCACTGTTCATGTGGACTCCATAATAGCCTACCACTTCACTGAGGCAGACGTAACAAGTCCCATTTTCTAGATGAGAAACCTGAGGCTCTCTGCCAAGACCACACAGCCTGCAAAGGGCAAGGAGAGCTGGAATGCAGCCCTGCTCAGTCTCCTGCCTTGTTGGCTACCTAGTATCACACTGACAGCTGACTCTGGGAAGCAGGAGACAGACCTCTGTGTTTTCACTGTTGTTTGGTTTCTGGTTCTAGAGCGTCCCCATCAAGCAGAGGGCTGCTCCCACAGGCCTTCATCTGGCTTTCTAGTTGGCTGAGACGCTGCTTCACTTTCATCTGGCTGGCGTTGTACTCAGCTAGGAGCCGTGCAAACCTGGTCTGTAGAGTGTCCAGGGAGGACTCCAAGTGTTCCACCTTCTCCTCAATGTCCTTGGGGTCTGCCTCAGCCTTGGCCAGGTCCTCATCGATCAAGT
The DNA here is from genome assembly GCA_004027475.1 of Anoura caudifer. Taxonomy (NCBI): domain Eukaryota; kingdom Metazoa; phylum Chordata; class Mammalia; order Chiroptera; family Phyllostomidae; genus Anoura; species Anoura caudifer. The sequence continues at coordinate 89,161 of PVKU01004879.1, forward strand.
TGTCCTTCAACAGGATCTGCCGTCCTTTCTCCTCCAGGGCCTTCTTGGCATCAGGATATTCAGTGAGTGCCTCCATCAGGTCATCCTTGGAAAGGCAGAACAGGTCTGAGTATCCAATGCTCCTGATGTTGGCTGTTCTATGGTTCCCTGACTTGCTCCCCTTGATATTTAAGATGCTGATTTCCCCAAAGTAACTCCCATCACTGAGGACCACAAACTGGGTGATCCCATCATCAGCCACCACTGCCAGCTTGCCTTCCTTGATAATGTACATCTCCCTCCCAATGTCCCCCTTCTTGCAGATGTAGTCCCCCGGGCTGAACACTGCAGGCCGCAACTTCAGCACAAGCTCTACCAGGAGCCCAGCCTCACAGTCCTGGAAGATGCGGACCTTCTTCAGTGTGTCCAGGTGCACATTGATGGCGATCTCAGCCCTCAGTTTGTCTGGGAGGCTCTTGAGCACCTCCTTCTCATCCACTGTCTTCCGGTTGGCCCACAGGTAATCAAACCACCGGATGACCCGTGTCTCCAAGTCCTTGGTCACCTTGCGGAACTGCATGTACTGCTTGATAGAGTCAATCTTGGCCTGGAACTCAGCCCGTGAGGCATTCATGTTTGAGATCATGGAACCCACATTGCCCACAATGGTGGCAAAAATCAGGACACCTACCAGGAAGTCTATGACTACGAAGAGATACTCCTCATCTTTCACAGGGGGTGGCGTCTCACCAATGGTGGTCAGGGTCAAGGTGGACCAGTAGAGACTGTAAATGTATTTCCTGGAAAGGCGCCCATACTCTGGGTTTGAGATGTTTGGATAGACCCAGGAATCTGTCCCGAAGCCAATGGACTTGGAAATGGCAAAGTAGATGCAGGCATTCCAGTGGATGATGACAAGGATGTAGAAAACCAAGTTCCCAATCCTGAACGCATTGGGGTAGTTGGTCCTTGTTTCTGTGCGGTCAAAGAATTCAAAGAGCCGGGGAAACTTCAGTAGGCGGTTAAACCTCAGTTCTGGGTAGTTTATGCCTAGCTTAAAATAAGCCAGGTCTGTGGGAACCAGGGACAACATGTCCAGCTTGAAGTGCAAGGTTTTTGTGTAATGCTGCCACAGCCTCTTGGTATCTCTAACCATCAGGCCTTGCTCGAGGAAGCCTAAAGAAGGAGATGGAGGTGACTTGGGCATCAAAGAGGCTGGGTTTTTTTACCATGGCACACAGAGAGATATTTCACAACATGACTTCACGAGACATAGTTATAGACAAATAATAGAAACCATGTCAAAAACCATACTTATTGCTGCAGGAAATGCACGCTGATATTTACTAGTCTATAATGTTCTAATCCATTTGATTCAATTAAAAATATAGATCAGTTGGGTTCATTTAAATGTAGATTGAGAATTAAAGATAGAAAGAAATGATTATTAAATTTTGAAGCATACATGGAAGTGATATTTTTAATGGGTCCTTTAAAGGTAGAGACACATGGTGAAGGGGTTACTGTTTGGGATTTGCTTTAAAATGTTCCAGTCAAGAAAAGGTGTGGAATGGGTAGATGAAACAAGCTTAGCGAAATGTTGGTAACTGTTGAAGCTGGGTGAGGGGACATGGAGATCATAATACTACTCGTCTGATTTTCTGTATATTAGAAAATATTAATAAAAATTTTTAAAGCACAGGTTATAGTCTATCCAGTTGATTTCACTAGTCACTACGGGGTTGTGACCTACCTTTGAAAGACATCATCCAGGAAAGCAGCAGTGCTCCTTCCTGGCTGCACACGACTGTCATCCAAGGGGCTTGGAAACATATGAATCCTGAAACCTATTCCCCACGAAGCAGACTGGTCTAGACTTTGGGATTCATGAGGCATAATTACTGGATTACTGGTGAAATCAATCCAGTGAGCATTACTTGCATTGTTTTCCTTCTCTCTTTTTTCAAATATTGTCAAAAATGCACAAAAGTAGAAAGCATGATTTAACGACTGTTTTTAGAATTTGGTAAGCATCGAGCCAGCCTGAGGGCTGTGAGACACCAGAAGCAGGACCTCTCCCTAAGGTTAGGCCTGGGCACTTGCCACAGGCCCGGGGGTGGCACTGCGGGTCCAGGGCCATGCTCTGAGGCAGACAAAAGTAGGACTGCCCCCCGGGAAAAACAAACATCAAGCATGTTGTTGCATGTGAGGGTGACCCTACTTCCCAGTCCCCTATTCCTTATTTCATTCTTTGCTTATACTCATGTTTATTGAGAACCTAGATCATTTCATGGCACTCCTTGTGCCCTGAGACTCCTTGATACTTCTTTATTACATCTTCTTTCAATTTGGAAGAGTTTTTTTTCCCTCTGAAATATAATCCACAGTCAATTTGTTTTTGTGCCCACCTGTCCCTTTGTCCCCTGGCTCCCTGTTGAATCTTAGGTTGCCAGAGACAGCACCAAAACACAAGGAGGTGGGGGGTGATCGACATCTGAGTCAGAGTAACCTGTCCTCCTGAAGCTTGGTTGAAACGGGGACAGCTGGCCCAATGCATTAGGCCACTCCAGGAGTTTTTGTGTCTTACGTGAGCATGGAGTGGCCGACCCCCAGGACTGGCTAAGTCACCTGTGCAAGCTTCCAGCTGCATACATGAGGTCTTCTGTTACAATGCTGGGCACGGATGTGGAAGCAGGGGGCTGCTAGGTAGTGACCATGGACTCTGGGCCAGTCACTCAGCCTCTCTGGGCCTCAGTTTCTAAATCAGCCAATGGAAGAGTCATGCCTGCATGGCTCTCTCATGTAGCAGTCCTATTGGGGAAACGAGATGTGCTGAAACACTCTGTGCACTGTGAAGCCATGTGGTTTGTTGCCGTGATCCAGCGCTGTTTATATTGATGACTATGGCACAGTTTTTAGTTAAAAAAATCTTGGAAGTCACAAGCAGGGCCTCCACTAGCTTATGTAACATCTGTGCAAATTAGAAAAAGGTACCCCAAAGATGCATGGCTTGGAGGCTGAGGCACGGGGGTGTTTATCTCCCACTTGCAACCAGAGGCCGTCTGTAGGAAGGCCCTATTTCTGATTTCAGTGCTCCATGTTGAATACTCCTGTAAAAGCCACAGGGTGGCATGCCCTGGGTCCTCTGGCTCTCCTTGGGAAGACTGACCAAGGTAACTCCTGCTTCCAGCAGTGTTGACCTTGAGGGGAGCTTTGAGGGGATGGTGTGGCCTTCTTATTTCATAGATAGTATGAATGAGGCCCTGTCCAAGGGGTCATTGTACAGGAAGATTGAGGCAGCACCACCTGCTTCAGTACTGGAGGTTCCCCGGGCCGTCTTGGCCTCTAGCAGTCAGAGGTAGGAAATGTTACTCCACCATTCTGGATCTTCCTGAACATGACTTGTGGTTCCCCCCAGACCCATCCTGGTGTGGGGCCTGGGCCTGGCCCAGAGGGTCCCAGGTGGGGCATACTCACCTGTCCGGGCTTGCACCAGCACATCCACACTATAGAGGACATCGGCCGAGTAGTCCAGGACCAGCCAGAGCACCAGGTGCTCAGACTGCAGCTCATCAAAACAGGCCCTAAATAGCATGACAAAGAGTGGGTGTGGGGAGCAGGGTGCCCATTTGGGCACCAGCTCAGTGCTGCAAACACTGGGCTGGCTGGTCTAGTAAAGCCTTGCCTACAGGGTTTGTGCCCCAGAGTTAGCACCCCGGACTCTGAGGAGCTTTTCTGTCCCTAGGTCACATAGTTCAGAAGAGCTGGGATTGACCCCAAAGAGTGGAGCTTGATGCTTCTGAAGGAAGTTCTGAGACCCTGGGGCAGGGGGGCAGTTTCTTTAGGCCTCCCTGGTGATGTCAGGTGCAGCGGCTGAGGACTTGCCCTTTTGGGGGTCAAAAATATGAGAATTTCTGGGAGATTAACAACTGAACAAACCAGTAGATGTTTTCTACTTTCTAGATCTTTATGTTCACTATTTCTCATACCAACAATGCCTGCAAAATATCCCTCTGGCCCCCAAGAGCAGCAGCTCACTTTTGTATTCCCAGGCATGCTAGGAAATGCCCTGAGTTCTCCCCTTCTTTGCCCCTACACTTACCCTCAGGGGAGCAAGAGCCTGCCCGTTGCTCAAATAATCTCAAAGGCCCTGCTCACACCCCGAGAGCTGTGGGTCTCTGCTTCCCTGCCACGTGGCACCATCAGGTGGCTCCCATACCCACTGGGAAAGCAGGACTCACAACTTCGGTCTTGCCTTGCAGGCTGGCTCAGGAAAGCCCCAAAGCCCCTGCTTGCCCTCACAGAGCAGCATCTCTTCCCTGCATCCTGGTCCTACCACATACTTAGGAAAGTCCCAGTGCGTTTCGCCACCCCCCCCCCCAAGTAGTCCTACCTGCCTTGCAGCCTTGCTGAGGAAGGGCCCAAAGTTCCCCTGCCACCTTCCCTGTGCCCTCTGTCTACCCTCAGGAGAAGAGCAGCTCACCCTGCATCCTTGTCCTGCAGGCCTGCCAGGAAGAGCCCCCAACCCCTTGCTAACTCTCAAAGAGCAGCCATTCACCCTTTATCATGTTCTGAAGTTTGGTTAGAAAAGCCCAAGCTCTCCTGCATCCCCAGAAGAACAACAGCTCTGTCACTGAATTCCTGCTAAGGAAACTTCCAAAGCCCCTACCTCTCAGAAAAGTAGCTGCATCTGCTCATTCCCTCCAGGTCTCCCTCACACCAGCTCCAAGAGCCCCTTCACCCTTGCATTCTTATCTCTGAACTTGAACAAGAATGCCCCAAAGCCACAGATCATGCTCAGAAATGCAGCCTCTTGTCCCTGAATCTTTGCCCTGTACCTTGCTCAGAAATGCCTGCTGACCCCTGCCTACACCATCAGAGGGGAAACAACCCATCCTGACATTCCTCTCTTGCAGACTTTCTCTTTGACCCCAGAGAGCTAGAGCCTGCCCACCTTTCTGTACTGCAGCTTACCGAGGAAAGTTCCTGAGCCTCTGCTTATCCCCAGAAGAGCAACAGCTAGCCCTTGCATCCCAGAAGTACACACTTGCCTAGGAACTTGTACCCTGTCCTGCAGGCCTGCTCAGGAGCACCCCAAAGGCTCTGGCTGCCTTCATGAGAGCAGCAGCTTACCTTGCACACACTCTTGCAAAAAGCCCAGCCCACAGCTTGCAATCATGGAACAGCGCCCCTGACCTGCACCCTGTCCCACAAGCTGCTCAGGAATGCCCCCCTCCCTGCCCACTTCATCTTCTTCCTGCAGCTCCATTAAGGCTCCAAGGCGCCAGGATCCTTGCTGTCAGTCCTGAGCACAGGTCCGACCCATGTGTCAGAGCACCCTGATGGTGCTCTTCTAGAACCAGCTTACAGATGGAGAAACTGATGTATGAGCAGCTGGGAGGTGACTGAGAGGAGCCCAGGAGCCTGCAGGCTCTGGAGTGAGACTCAGAGTTCTGTCCTGATGCTTGGCTGCCCTCCCCCTCCCTTACCCTCCCTGGGTGGAGGCCCACCCCTACCTGCATACCAGCAGACACCAGTTGTAGAAGATGGGCAGGGCAATGATGGTCAGCCAGCGGTAGTACATGCTGCTAGAGGGGTCCACCACGATGGTGTCCTTCTTTCTGGAAACATAGACACCCACAAACAGTGCAGGGAGCTGAAAGACCACAGCTTGGAGGGTCTTAAAAACCTGGTCTAACTTAGGAACCCTAGGGCCATGGCAGGTGGAAGCTCGAGAGAGGGCTGTCCCAGACAGTGTCAGCCTCAAGGGTCACATGGGTGTCCCTGCATAGGAAGACAGGCTGGGAGGCAGGGCAGACTCTGGAAGTCCCTCTGTCCCATCTCTGCTCCCCAGGAAGCCAAGCTGACTGTGACATCATGGTGGTGACATCCATGCCTTCAGGATGCTGGGAATCAAGATGCAGCGTGATGATGTCACCGAGGGTTGTGGATGGAGCCTTAGAACTGCTTGGGGAGCTTTGTGAAGTGCAGTTCCCTGGGGTCCACCCAAACCCCCTCCAGGGCTGGAGCCTGCCAATGCATATCTGCGCATCACTGGATGGTTCTGAGGCCACTCCTCTCTGGAAAGCATTTGTGAGCCTGGGCTCTCCCTGGGGAACACTTCCCACCTTGCTCATGCCATCTGCACAGATGTTCCAAGCACCTGGATCATTTCCAAGTACCTGGATCCTGCCTCTCCATCAGAAGAATCACCCTGCACACACCCAGGTGATGTGGGCAATACTGAGAGGACAAATGGCTTAGTGTGCTTTCTGTTTTCACTTTCTGAGGATTAGATTTACCGTCAGGCGGTGCTGATGATGCTTTTTCTTTGGGTCCATGGGCCCCCTCCTCTAGTCCATATGACCCATGTGTTGTCCCAGCTCTGCCTTGGAGGACACCCAGGGGCCTTACTGCCCTCACCTGGACTCAGCAAGTGCAAGATTACCTGCTCACCGATAGGATATGAACTGTTCTCTACACTTACCAGCACTGGGTTTGGATTAAGGTTTGTGACTACAGCACTTCCAAGTGCCCAGAGAATGCCTCAGCTTACCTGACTGTGTGGATGGCACTTGTGTGGGCAAACAGAATGCCTAGGGTGGTTGCACAGGTTAACAGGGACGTCCCCTAGCTGCTCCCCAGAGGCTGCAGACCACCCTCTCTACTGGTAAGCCTGCTTCGGAGTCCTGGAGCTGGGCCAGAACTCTCCCTGTAGGATGAGACCCTTACAGGACCTCATAGGCCTGACCTTCGCCTGGGAGCAACCTCTCTTCTGCAGCCATCACCAGGCTCCTCTCCAGGGCTGCCCTGAGGCCTGACAGCATCACCCTAATTCCCAGACCCTGGGTCCCCGGGCAGGGGCAGGCTCCATCCACGTGACCACTGGACCCCTCCTGGGAAGCACTTCTCTCGGTACTTACTCCTCTTGTTTTAGGCAGTTTTCCTTTCTCTCTTCTTCCTTTTTCTCTTTTTCCTCCTCTCTTGTCTTGTCACTGATGATACAGGGTGACATTAAGCAATTTTCATAAACCACAGACACTACCACACAGAGAGGGTAAGTCGGATTGATGTGGAGGAGAAGGCCTGGGGTGGGGAGTGGGTGTTTCTAGCATGCTGGGGTGAAAGGAGTTACTGATTTAATAATAGTAGTAGTAATCATCCTCATCATCATCATCCTGAAGTGTGAGGTAAACTAGCCAGTGAAGCTTACAGTGTGTACATTGAAGTGTGCACAGTGGTTCAGTCTTGTAAGTGTTGTGAAAGTTTCAGCCCGTTTTCATGAGCCCAGAGGACGTCACAAACAGCTAAGACTGGAAACATTTTGAGGTAATGGGAAGTAAACACAAACCCACACTTTTAGTGTGAAAAAATCACTGAGAGTCTTGGAAGTCCCCTATAAAGCACTTTGTTCTGAAGGAAAGGGTGTGGCCCGTTGGTTGTTCTCAAAACCCACCTCTGATCAAATGAAAACCTGGCCTTGATGAGAAGGCTGGGGCAGGAAGGAAGCCAGCCCCCAATAGGAGAGAACATGTTCGCCCCAGGTGGCTCATCTTAGAGTCGCCCAAGACAGTGGGTAGAAAGCCATGGGCCCAAAGGTCCTGTGAGTGCAGCTACCTGCTTACACAGGGCTTCACTCTGCTTCCTCTTCTTTATCAGCTGCCCTTTAAGGACTGGGCACAGTCATAAAGGTTCTCTGTTAATAGTTACAATAGTTCGGCAAGTCAGGCATTGCCACCCATTGAACAGAAGAGGGAAAAAGGAAGAAGGGAAGTGACCTGGCCTGCCTCAGGGGTCCCTGCAAGAATTATGGGCCCCTCTGACTCCCTCTTCCACACCCTGGAGGAAGACACTGGATGAGAAATAAATGTTGGCTCACTAAATACTCATTGAAGAAGATCAATGCAGTTTACGTAGCATTTCCTAAGGAAGTAATCAAAGCTTTGTGCAAACAAGCATACAAAAGAATAATCACCACCATTGTTTATAATAGTCAAACAGCGTAAGCAACCCAATCATACAATGGTAGGAGACTCATCATCAACAGTGAAATCCAATGAGGCCTCTGCAAATGTTGTTGAAGAGTATTCAGTGACATGGGGAAATGGTCCTGATGTTCAGCTAAGTTACAAAGCAGACTACACAAGGGTTGATAATAACAGCTGTAATTTGTTTGTGCTGCTGGCAGAAAAAATTGCCACAAACTCCATGGCTTTAAACAACCCAAAGTTATCTTGCAGATCTGTGATTGGAAGTGCGGTATGTGTCTCACCAGGCTAGAGCCAAGGCATCACCGGGCTGTGACCTCTCTGAAGACTCCAGCGGAGAATCTGTTTCCTGCTTACTTGGACTGTCGGCAGAATTCATTTCCTTGAGCTTATAGGACCAATATCCATACTTTGTCTATGGCTGCAAGCTGAAGACATCCCCAGCTTGCAGAGGCTGCTGCATCCTTGGTTTGTGGTACCCTTCTTCCATCTTCAAAGCCAGAAGCAGCAGGTTGAGTTCTTTTTCAGATGCTATCTCTCTTGTTCTCTGCAGCTGGGAAAGGTTCTGTTCTTTGAAGGATATGTATGATTCAAGGGGGCCCACCCTGATACTCTAGGATCAAGATCATCTGCTAACTCAAGGTCCTTAAACCTAATCACATCTGCAAAGCTCCTTTTGCCGTGTAAGGTGATATAGTCACAGGAGTGGGGATTAGGGCCCAGGCATCATGGGGGACCATTGTTCTACCTACCACTACTTTTATGGGATGCCTGTTGCTCTCCAGGACAGGCCAGCCTTCAGGTATCCCTTCAGGTTACCTTCAGAGTAACCCCATAGGGATCTCTCCAGAGCTGCACCATCACGTGAGAACTCCTGCTGCACGACAAGCTTCTCTCCTTTTGCAGTTCTGATGGCAACAGCAGAACCTCTTCGGCAGTGCTTTCCAGACCAAAATCGGAAAGTTCACAGGTAAAGGTTCTGCAGCTCGCTACAGCAGACTTGAGATTGGTCCAGCAGCCACCCAGGAATTTCTGTGTCCCCGTTGCCACCCTGTCTCCCTAGCAGTGGAACTCTGAGCGTTCTTTTCATCGCCCACAGCAGGGTGAGCCCTCAGTCAGTCTTCACCCAAACCAAGTCGTTGTTGTCTCCTGTCATGTGAGGCAGACGCCAGGCATGTTTTCCTGAATACATTTTTAAATCTGGTCACCAGACATTTTCTGTTCTGCATAGGCCACCATCTGGTCCTCAAACTTGTTTGTCAGCTGTGAAGGTGAACAAGGTGATACCCTCTCCATGACCATCATACTTTTCACCAGAGACTCAACATTGTTGTTCACAAATTAGTAATTATCCCTCAAGTTTCTGGCTGCTTTTAGAAGCTCAGAGTTAGCCTCACTGAATAAATCCTTGAAGAAATCCACCCCAGAAGCATCCCTATCACTAATGAACTTCTCAAATTCTTGCTCATCCCTAAGAGGAGCCGAAGCTGGTCCTGCCTGCTCTCTAGGTGGTTGACAATTCCATCCGCAGTCCCAGGCCACCATAAGCACCTGCTCCTTCACCATCTTCCAAATACCTTCAAGGCTGACTATCCACTGCCTCCATACCTACTACAGGTGTTGGTATTGGTAGTACAGTCAACCCTTGCTAATGGAACAATTCCTTTTAATCTGGTGGCTGCAGCTTCATGCTCAAGGGAAGCTTCCTGCTGTATCCATGCCAGGGGGTAAAAAACCTGACAGAGCATGAGGGCTGCAGAGCCCACATCAGAGATGCAACTTTCTAAAGAAGTTGTCATCTGTGAGTTCCAGCACATTGGAAGCAGCTGCTCCGTGGGCCTGTGGCAAGAAGCAGGGTGGTGGAGGTGTGGAGAGGCAAGTGAGGTGGGGCGGCCAGGAGGGTCAGGCTCAGTGCGAACTGCAGAAGCTCACACAGCTGGCCCAGGCTGACCTGCAGCCTGAGGTCCCGACCCCTAAGCCTGGTTCCAGCTGCAGTCTGAAATTATTCTGCTTAACATACTAATCAATATTTATTGACCACTGACTATGTACCAGGCACTGTTCTAAGCAGTTTACATATTTTAACACATTTAGTTTTCATACAAACCTGAAAGTAAGAGACAATTACAATATCTATTTTACAAGTTAGGTAGTTGATGCACAGAGAGCTCAGGTAATATACCCATGGTAACAAAGACCTGAGGTGGCTGAGTTGGGATACAAATGCTCTCAATCAGTATGTGTATTAAATGTAGTCTATCTATCCATCCAATTTTCATACCTAGGAAAAACTGGGAAGTATCTTTACCCACATGTTAACAAGGGTTTCTCTGATAATGGGATCCCACTGTTAACATGTAGTGTAATTTTCTGTGGACATATGATCATGTTTGCTTTTCTGTGTTTTGCAAGTTTTGACAATGCACAGATAAATACACTGAATAAGAATAAAATTTATTAAATTTAAGTGAGAAGAGCAAGTCTTAATATCAAAACACCAGCAGAGGGCGCTGCCCACACGCTTATTGGGCATGCTAAGTCTTGCTGGGAGTTTTAATTGCACCAGGTACAGGTTTTCTTGTCCAGAATTTTGCCCACTTCCCCACCCCGAATAGAGGCTTTGGCCTTTCTTCTGGCTACCAACCTGCCGAGGGCTTAGGAAAGACCCTGCACCATCCAGCTGCATTTCCAAATCCACCCAGCACTGACCCAAAAGACCTACATAAACATAGCTTCAAAACAATACTGGTTTTGGCTGGAACACTTTGATCCTGGAGGGAGATTCAGGACTCATGGGACTAAGGGAAAATACCAGGACTGGGGTAGAAAAATGGGGATGCATGTCTGTCAGATTTATTTCTGCATCTCTGTGTCTAAGTGGCCCTGTTTGGGACAATCTACGATTTTGTCCCTTGGTCCTTGGCTACAGTGTGGACCCACTGATATAATATGAGCCTACCTGAAAGGTTTATAGGAGCTCAATGCAGCCAACACCATCCACCCCCATCCTCACCCACATGCCAGCCCCAGGACAAAGAAGCCTAGAGACCCCCAGGTTTCTAGTGCCCTGAGCCTCTCCCTGACTATGGGGCTCAAAATCTGGTTTCAAAGGTATTTGATATCAGGTTTGGCTCTATATCAAGCACACATTGCAATAGCTATTGTTTTGTAGCTGAAATAATTTCCTTTTTCTTGATTGCTGGCATTTGGGTCTCTGGATTTGATGTCCAAATTTATGCAAACAAAATGCAGCTAAGGTTCATGAAGGGTGATGGAGAAAAGTTCTACTGGAGGGAAAAAAGGAAATAACAAAAGAAGTCTTGGTGCATTTCTCTTTCAATTAGAAGTCAAGAAATTGGCATTTGTTGCTGATCTTGATGGTTTTTCCCTCAGCTTCGACTGAGATGCTCTCCTCTACCTATTCCCATGGTATTCCATGAACAAGGCAAGAGAATGGTTTGCACATGCTAACACACATGTATGATCACACATGCACATTCCCTCCTTGGGTTCTTGGATGGCATTTGCCATGATCACACATCACACTGATCTGCTAGCTTAGTGTCTGGTGACAGAAAATAATTACAGTGGGTCACTGTTTCTAGAGGCTATGCCTTGGAAATATTTAAATTTCCTCTTCCCACTGCCTTGATTCCATGTTCCAAATTGGCCTGAATTGACCTTTAGGACAGGAGCATTTCACTGGCCTGAGGTTCTGTGAAGGAGAATGCCCGATGCTCCTCCGCAAGGGAGCTCCAGTTTTTCACTCGACTGTACAGCAATAGAGGGTGCTCAACCTGAAAACATCAATCCCATCCAACTCTTCTTTACAGATAAGAAAACTGAGACAAAGACATAAAAGACTTGCCTTAAGAAGTTATACAGACCAGGTCCCTCCCTTGTTTGTCTACAAGAATGGAAGTGCAATGGAAGGAACAGGATTCTGGAATGGTCTGGCAGTGTCTTGAGAGGATTGGAAGCGGGGATACTTAAGGAGTGAGGCAAAGGTGGGGCGTCTATGGGGAGGAGGGAAGGTCGGGGCTCTGCGGGGAGAAGAGTTACTCACTCCTTCTCTGAGTTGTTGCAGGTGTTGGCATTGTTTTCGGCCAGGGGCCAGCCGCTGCAGGAGGCCAAGAGAACGAAGTGTGGGAACGTGGATTGAGCTCCAGTTCAGGTGACCCTTTGCCCCAGGTGGCTATTCCAGTACGCCCGCCTAGCCTGTCTCCTGGGCCTTTCCACACAGTTTGAAGAACAAAGGGTATTAGGGACTAAAATGTTTCGTGACTAGTCCGATTTGGTAAAAGCCATGGTGTATGAGGGGGTTAATGCTTGGATAAATGGAGGCTTCTGAGTAAATGCTGATCAACCATGTGACTCCATCCAGCATCTGGCTCAGATTCCACTCTATTTCATTCAGTTTAACCATGGGGAAATGGCAGCAAGGGTACAGACACGGACCTAATGTGGCACCTGCCTCTGGGGTGTTCTCAGGTAAGGCAGGTCGAGCGCCTTGTGCACCAGAATGGACATGTCAGCAGCAGTGATGACCTGCTACCCTTGTTTGCACAGGCCCAGCTCTCAAAGGGCACCTCCGCTTGAAAATTCAGTCATAGCTGTCACTTCCAATTTGCAGGGCAAACATAAATCGTGGGCAGCACTGTCCTAGTTCTTAGTCTCTCCTCTCCCATCCCCTGCCCTCATATCCATCTTAAAACTTCCAGGCCTGCCACCCCTGACCTATGTGAGAATCTGGAAGGAGGAGGAGCTGGTCTTGCAGCCAACTAAACATTTATTTGAAGCTGAACCGCACAGTACTTCATGGTCAAAGGTATTATCTCCAAGTGGTCAACTGCCAGGGTACATTTTGGAGCTGCTGGTGTCAGGAGCTTGCCTCGAAGAGCCAGAGGGTGGCTTGCCTGTTTGTGGTCACTGCAGACACTCATAGAAGACCTGGAGAGCAGAGCCAGTGGCCAGTAACACCCTAGCCTGACTCTCAGGGCCCCTCTGCTACGATATTGACCACCCAGCCAAGTGCCATTTTGGGACTCCTTCTTACCCTGCCCAAGTCTCCCTCTCCTCAGCCAGGATTATGTGGGGCTGGTTCCAATCATCTGAAAAATCAGGAAGCAAACTTCCCTGTGAGATTGTGAAGGAGTGAAAGCTTAGCTGCATGAGGCACAGTGGCCTGTGTTTATCTCACCTGTGTGCTGGTAACCCCACAAGCCCAAACCCACCAAACTAAGGACACATCTCTGTGTACATTTTGCTTTGCCAACGGGAATTTGCTTCAAAAATTCAAAGTCTTCCTCCCCCAGGAAGCCTTCTTAATTGACCAGCTATCATCCTGCACCATCAAATTCATCTACGCACTCTGAACCTTCCTGAAAGTAACCAGGCATTTGTATACAGCCGAGCTTGGCCCTGATAAGGTCCTACCTCAACCCTCTACTCATCTGATCACATTGGGAAATCAACAGAGTCTAATGTTCATCTGCATTAGTCTAAGCTTGAGGAGAAATTAATTTGATCAATTTAGCCAAAGAAGTCTTTGCCTCCCGAAAAAGAATTGAATGGGTCTGATTGGCTTGCTAGCAAACCTCTTTCTTCCCTCTTTCCTTCTTTTGCTCCTCCTCCTCCTCCTCCCCCACCTTCTTTTGCCTTAGCTGCCAACCCTGGCACCCCATACAACCCCCATCTTTCTGGCTCAGCAGTGAATAGCACTCAGGCCTTGCAGTCAGGGAGGGCCTGCATGGTCTGGGGCACCTGGCCCTAGCAACTTGGGACATCCCTGCACAGGTCCTAGCCAGCACCCAGGCCCTCCATGGTCCTCTTCCCAGGGAGCCCAAGAGTTTGTTGTCCAAGCTCATGTGAAAACAGGAGCCCAAGAATATTGCTCCAGGGGGCCTTTGCATCCCAATTAGCAACTCTCATAACTCTCCCCAGCAAGAAGACTGAATGCTAGTCTCCTAAAGTGATCACTAGCAAGAAATTGCCTTGAACTCTCATATTTCATCTTAAATATGCATGTGCATTTTGCTATCCACTGCATGTCCAGAAGTTAAATGGAAGCTCCAGGAAGAGCCATCTTGTGTCCCCTGAGGCTCCATGACTTTTACCCCCAGGGATTCTCCTGTGCTCATTTCAGATGCCCACAGCTCAGCACTTGTCATCTGACAAAGACACACAGCATTTTCTCCAGCAGGTACATAGAGACTCTGTTCTGCAGCAACTGGGCTTATTTTCACCCTTGCACCATTTTTTTTTCTTTGAGAGAGAGAGAGAGCGAGAGAGAGAGAGAGAGAGAGAGAGAGAGAGAGAAACAAGGGGAGAGAGATATTGATGTGAGAGAAAAACACAAAAACACCAATTGGCTATCCCCCACTCCTGCATTCACCCTGACCAGGATCCAAACCAGTGACCCCTCGCTTTGAGGGACAACACCCAGTGCACTGAGACACATTGGTCAGGGCTTCAACTTTGCATCTTATAAATCTTGACATTACTTAGAAATTTCAACCGAAACCAAAAGAGCTTTTCAAGCCCCTCTTTTCAGAAAGCAGGTTCTGAGCAGGAGCCCACCGGTTCATGAGGCAGAGGGAAGATCAGCTTTTCCTGCATGCCTCTCCTGCCCTCCCTGCAACTGCCTCTTGGGTTCTGGAGACCCCTGCTGCTCTGTGACTCTTGATTTAGCTAATGATGGTCCAGTGGTCTCCCCACTGACCATGGCTGGGGAGATTCTCAAGAACAAGAGAAAAGAGCGGCAGTGGCTATGTGGGATGCTGGGGGTGGGGTGGGGGTGTCAGTCCAGCACCTGCATTCTCTACACGTCTGCGACAGTGGCACTGGCCACAAGCTCCCCATTGGACAGTGAGTCAGGGAAGAAGATGTCAGGACCCTTGTTCTGCAGACCCTTCTCCTATCAAAAAGCAAATGTTTCCCCACCCTCGCCTTTCCTTATGTCCTTTCCCATGATTTTTAACCTGATCTGGAATATGAGTGGTTACCCTTAAAAATTCTCACCAAAGTTTAACCTTAGTCCCGGAAAAATGCACGTATACCTATGCATAAAACTGGGTACCATTCAGGTCCTCCTGGAGGCTCATGGTATCAAGGTGGGTTTATACCAAAGTGGGTTACAGTGCAGTCTAGGAGGAGGGTCCTTTGATGGACGGAAATGGGTGAGGCAATCACCCCCGTGTGTTTCTGAGAGCACCAATTACAGGGGACACTAGCTGAGCTCTGAATAGGATGAGGTCAAGTTTCACATGAGGCTGGGGACTCTGGTTAAAGGGTTTCTCTTCTGCAGGACTTCTTGCACTTGAGCAGTGACAGCTAGAGCACTTGGTTCTCCCCCAAGACAGAAGTCTTTTTTAAGGAGAAGCTTACAGCTGAACTAGCAAGCGATGACTCCTGCTGCCTGTCTGGTATGGGTGGTTCATCCTCTTTTTGGCTCCTTACCTGCTCTCTCTGTCTGGTGACTCCTGGCCACTCACATTGGCCTGGGCATTGCTTTCTTGGCTGGACACCTCCTTGAGCTCAGCTCCACGGAAATGCTCCAGGAAGGAGTCAGGTCTCTGGTCCTGGTGGTGTAAGTGCCTGGAAGCCTGCGTACGCAGTGAGGCAATGAAGCGCCACAGCCTGGAAGGGCACAGACGGGCAGCCAGTGCACAGAGGAGGAAGAGGAAAGCTCTGTCTCTTTCTAGGTCCCAGGCTCAGGCTACACCTCACAATAAAAGGACCTTTTATTCCTGTCTCCTCTAACACCTGCACCCAGAACACAGCTTCCTCCACAGGGGACGTTGTCCTCACAATGGCTTTGTCTCCCTAATACCTTGACTCCACAAAGGCATGAGCCTTCAAACAGAATGAGCAAGCTTTTCTACTCACTGTTCCTTTTGCCCCTTGTGAAACTCTGTTACGACTGGTAAGCATAATAAAAAATACCATTTACCAATGGGGAAAAATTTAGAGCAAATTTTAAGGAAACAAGCCCTCACATACAATTTTTAAAAAATCCTTACCTACAGAGAAATATCGATGTGAGCAAGAAACATCAATTGGTTGCCTCCCTTATACATCCCTGACCAGGCATCAGACATGCAACCTTCTGGTGTACAGGATGAGGGTGATGCTCCCACCAACTGAGCTGCCTGGCCAGGGCATCCTCAGACACAACATAGAGTATTCCCCCAACCCTTGTCCGATGGCTTCTTATACAAACTCTCGTTTTCTCACCAGCTCATACATACATTCTGTTGCACCTTCCCTTGACCCTTCTCCAGGAGGCAGACCCCACGAGGGCCTCAGGCCCTGAGACCACTAGGCCATGTCCACAGTGTTAATCTTAGCTCTAGCTTCCCTGAGCCCAGCCTCCTGCCGTCCCTGTCTCTGCCAGGGGGATGGGAGGAGAGGCTCAGCTCTTTATTTCGGTATCTGGTTTCCCTGACTTGGCACCAACAGTGCACACCATAGTCCCCAATAAAAATAGTTCTGAGCAACCTGGAGTAAAGTAACGAATTGTCACACATAGTGATCCTAACTGCACTCTTGTGACCGCAGCGTAAGGGAATAAATTGAAGCAAGAAAACATCTGGGGAACAGATGCTTACAGCTGCTACTGTGGACATCTGTCAAGCTGCCTCTCAGCCCAACTTATCTGCTCTGGATGCCCCCCACTTCTACAACTTCCCTCTGCTAAGGAGGTGAAACCAAGGCAGCCTCAGCCAAAGGGCTCAGAGATGGACAGCTGAATGTCAGGGTCACTCAGGCTACTAACCTAAGAGCCACTCCAACATGGGGCTGAATGTTTCAACTCAAGATCACATGGTGAAGGCCATTTTCAGCCTGTGCCTGCTGATGTGTGAGCAGAGAGACAGGCAGAAAAAAAGCACCAAGACCTAAAAAAGTTCATGAGAAAATGAGGAGAAGATAGTGCCTCTGCAGGTCTCCTTATGAGCCCCACTGGCTCCGTTTCTATGAGGCAGCCTGTATCTTACCTTCCACCGGCACCCTGCCCCAGCCCTGTCCCAGGTCTTATAATCTGAGCTAGTTTGAAGGCATTCTCTTCCTTGCAATCAATGAGCCTTAAGACAGCACTTCATTAACAAGACAAAAACACTGCAAATCACTTAAATGTCCAACTATAATAGAATAGTGAAATAAATAATGGTAGCAACCTTCACAGTGAAAAACATGAAGAATTAATAAAAATTTTGCAATTATCTTAGGCAAAAACTGTAGAACACATA
Source organism: Anoura caudifer (assembly GCA_004027475.1). NCBI lineage: Eukaryota > Metazoa > Chordata > Mammalia > Chiroptera > Phyllostomidae > Anoura > Anoura caudifer. The sequence continues at coordinate 106,376 of PVKU01004879.1, forward strand.
ATTATTAAAAATAACTATGGCATTGTTCAAAATATTGGTGGATGGAAACAACGAGCCCAGATTTGTGAGTCAGTGGATCCCCGTTGTGAGTCAGTGCCTGGCTTTCATGCAGCCCCTGCAGCCAGTGGGGCCAGCACGGTAGACGCATTTCTAGACAAGACTTGAAAAGGTGCAATGATTTCCCTCAGGGGGTACAGCTACTGAAGCCCAAGTACAGATGGCACCGGAAAGCAGACAGAGCTGGGTTAACCTTTCAAATGCTTTCACACGGACGCACGCTGTCCGGCGAGGACCCACCAGGGGCAACTTCAGAAGTGCCGGTGTGGTGGTCTGCACGCTGCATGGAAGACCCAAGGGTTTCCCGTGGCTGGGTGGACTTTTTTCCTGAATTTTTTTCTGAACCTTCCCTGGCTGGCTTTTTTTCTAAATTCTTCCAGACTTGAGCAAATCCCCCAATATCACTTTTACTAAAGCAATTTCAGATAAAGGCACTTCTTATTAGACTTTTCTGAGCTCAGAATACCTGACCCAAGAATTACTCACTGATGGATTTCTGACTGCTCTGCTCCTGCCTTTTTTTCTCTAAATCTTCAACCCACTTCTACCCCCACTTCTTTCTGAGATGCAGCCACTTCCTTTCTGCCTCAGTTTTCCCCTTCCCATGGTGAAGGTTGAGACCCATCAGTTACCTGGCAGGATCCTGGCCCATGAAGGATCCTTGCCTGGATTCAGACCGTCCTCTGGTCTCCATGGCGATCCCTTGCTGCAGTCCTGACGTGTCTCCTCGCATGGCAAGTGGGTCCTAGGAAATCAAATATACGGCAGGCTAAATTGATTTCAAGCTCATCCACCTCCCGGACACACTCAGGAATGAGATGGCCAGATGCCGTGCTTAATGAGGACAGCTGCCATCACAGGGCCTCAGCCCAGGGGCTCTCCACTTCGGGTCACGCTGCTAAGGCCCTGGCTCTTAGGATAAGTGTAGCCTTTCCTTTACAGCAAGCCTGACCAAGGAAAGTAGCTCAAGACCCGCTGCTTGCTGCCATGGGCTCAGTGAGAGGACCAAGCCAGCAGCAACTGGTCCTCATCAGAGCACTGGGAGGGGGAGACCCCAGTGCCGCTATCTCAAGCCAAGCAGCTGTTTCCACACTGTGATTCTAGAAGGAGGACTTTGGTTCAAACTCATCTCTGCCTAACAAAACCCTGTCTTCTAGGGCAAGATCAAGTGCCGCCACCTTGAGGAGGCCTTCCTTAGTGTTTATGGAATTGTCTAGAATAAGACCAGCATGTCTGGGAATAGTTTTCTTTTCCCCCCTTTCTTGTAAAATCTCCTGGGGCTGAGGTTTGAACAGCCTGATTAAAAGCTATCCAGGCACTGGCCTCTAGGGATTTACACTTCATTCTGTGAGTCTTGAAGAGCCCAGGCAAGACAAGTTAATTCTATCTCGTGACGTATTCCATCCCAATCAGCCTTCTTAACATGGTTGTAAAGGCTGAAGGAGGAATTAATGTCAGAGGAAAAGACCCTATTTCTCCCCAGTGAGTGATTAGAAGTTAGAATCCTGTACCCAGGCTGCTTTCTTCCGCTGGAAACATACAGAGTCAGGCACCTCCAACCTCTCCACAGCCACCTTCCATGATGAGACAACTCTCACACCTGCGCTGCTTTTCTAGCCTGAAACCCTCAGCTCACCCAGCCATCCTCACCAGGTTCAAGTCTCTTCCTGTCACGGTCATTCCTCTGGGAGCAGGTTCCTGCATTTCCTCCTGACTGAGCAGAGAGACAAAGACCACCCTGCTGTTACTGGACCCCAAGCCAGAGGTCTTTATGTTTGTGGGTTCATGTGCTTTTGGTGCCCTCATCAACAACTGCTATCAGCGAAAACCCAAAGTCCTATAATGTGGCTGCTGCTAAGCCAGAAGTTCCTGTTTTATGCTTGTACAATTTATTTGTTGGAAGTAAATATTAGACCTTCCATTTAACTGAGTCCTTCCTCCCAACTCCATCTCATTCACAAATACAATACACAAACTGTATGCCATTTATTTACTGCTTACTGTATGCTAGCCACATACATTTTACCATTTAATCCACATAATAACCATATGGAGGAAAACAAGGCTCAAAGAGGTTAAGTAACTTTTCCAAGGGCATACAGCCAAGTGGCAAAGCTGAGATTTGAATGCCATTCCATCCCATTTCAAAGCCTGCTTGCATCCACGCCACAAAATTGCCCTCTGTATATATGGTGTCATTTAAAGCAAAAATTAGATAGGACATGGCCGAGGACTGAACCCTGTGGCACACAACTAGAGACTGTGATCCACCCAGCTAGCCACACTGCGTAGGCATGGCTCTTTATTCCCAAACCACTTAATTGAATTCTATACCTTTATACCCATAAGAGACCACTAACATTCTTATACATATAGGAGACCCTGTCAGGCCCTGCCACAGTTAGGAAGCTACAGTTCAGTTGCCCTTCTAACAGTCTGTGTATTACAAAGGAGAAATGCACATTCCAAGGAAATGAGGTCAGTTACAAGAGGAGGAGACAGCCCTTGGACCCTTGCAGCTGGCCTGTGGGGTTGGTGAGATGGGGCAGCGCATGGATAAGGGCCTGGAGCTTGGTCATGGCACAAGCACCTGGAAGGTCTGGAGGCAACACCAAGGAGGACATGTTTTGTCCTCACCAGCAGGTCCTCAGGGAGCTCTGCACCAAGTGGTTAGCCCAGCATTTCTGCTGAATCTGGTTTCTATTGATTATGAGGTGGGGAGGTACATCCTGAAACCAGATGTAGTTGCATTAGCAGCAAAGGGTCAATACCCATGACATCAGAACTTGTGGGCTAGTGAGGAGGGCAGAACCCACCACAATTTCAAAGCAGGCCTGCTGCTGGCATCAGTGAGAGTGATTGTGTGTGGACAGGACCTTTGGCACTCACTCGGAGGAGAGATGGCAGAGTGAGAGGCCTGGGTCCAATCGCTACCCCAGCTTCTATTAGCCAAGTGTTCTGTGGGCTGGCCACTCACACTTCCCAAGTTTGCTTCCTATTCTTCAAAGAGGAAAGAAAGGGGAAAATGGAATTTCCTATTGATTTAAGGGTTGTTCACAGACCCAAGTCCAGAAGGCGTATTTAGCCGTGAAGAATGGGGCTATTAGTGTAGTTATGTTTAACAAAAGAGAAGGAAGAAAACTGGCTGAGTCTGAAGTTAGGAAACTACAGTTACACAGACACTCCAGGGAACGGTCCAATCACTCAGGGAAGACAGGCTTTCCAATCGCCACAGGGAACACACCTCATTTTCCCCAGATTAGTGGGGGAAGGAGGAATGGTGAGGGGGAAATTCCTGTATGGAAGCATGCACAGTAGGAGCCAAAATGGTGACCGCAAAGGGGTGGAGGCAAAACTGGAAAAATCTGGGGAAAAGATCGGATAGGATTAGGATGCAAACCTGGGGAAAGCCAGGAAAAAGAGAGATTGGATAGTTTGAAAGTCAGCTTACCCCTCCCCAAACTCAAGGAAGTCAAGGGAAGCTTAAGGAAGGCCCCAGTCTCTCTTTAGCAGCCCCATGGGCTACAGCGCAGGGGAAACCTGGCCAGATGCCACTGAATCTTGGCGGCGGATGTGCAGACAGGGAATGAGGCACAGGGAAGTTTGGTAACTTGCCCAAAGTCAGCCATGGGTGCTGGGGTGATGCAGCTCTAGGGCCTGTTGATCCTCCTGGGCCTGGCGGGCCTGCTGCCCCTGAAGCTAGACTTTGCCCACAGCAAGACGGAGCTGAACCACCTGGTCATGGATGAGAGACACGGGTGGTGAACCTGGGGGCAGTGGACTCGATGTACCAGCTGAGCACTGGGGAAGTGCCTCATGGAGTGTGGCAGCTTTTCAAGGGAGCTCTAGTAAATCTTGCACTATCTCTTAAAGTCCCCCTACACATGTGTCCCTGAAATTCCTTTCCTGTGACAGCATGGAAGAATCTATTTCCAGACTGTTCTTCCTCTGGAAACAGGGGGAGCCTCATATGATCTAAGTTCATGGGATCCAAAGGAGCCTTTCTTCCTGATGCATCTCCGCACTTGGTTCTTGATGCTTGCGTTTCTACCGTAATGTCTTTCTTTTAGGCCAAAGTTCCTATCTTCTTAAAAGCCTGGTGTATTTAAACAGTATACCCAATTAGTTACTCCTTTGAGGTGGAAGGGAAGACAGGAAGAGAGGAGAGGAACCAAATGTCTGAGGTGAGATTTATAGTCCCCAAGGATGCACAGGCACTGAGAAAACAAAGATACTTTTGGCAATCAATGCAAAAATGGGATCTAGAACCTCTAGGGAAATTCAGAGGCAGGGCAGACTGGGCACTGGACTCTGGTCTGCCTGGAGCTGGCTGGGGGACCTGGGGCAAGGATTTGACAGGGCCTCAGTCTCTGTAAAATGGGCAGATCAGTCCAGGACAGCCCCAAAGCTGCCTGCCTTCCCATTCACAGACCCCAGCTCTAGGCTTTGGTGGTGTTCTTGCAGGAAAAAGCTCCATGCACTTGGTAATTAGCAATAACAAGAGCAAGGAGTGCAACATGATGAGGTAACTCTTTTAGAAAGACAAGGTACTTTCCAATGTTCAATGCTCCCCTTCTATGTTTTTTTTTTTTTTTTTATACAGAGGAAGTGATGTCTGTGAGGTACATGTGTCCTCTGTCATTGGGAGAGGACAGAGGTCTCATAAGAACTGGAAGTGGTAATTAATTAACTTTGCCCTCTATGGAGCATCTGGTGTCTTCCTCCAGTGACTTTGGGGACATGAGAGTAAACAGAAGTGACCTTTGAGAACAAGAATGAAGAGTATGATGGTACATTACATTTCTTTTCTTCCTTCCAAGTCCCGAGGAACTTGAGTGACCAGCATGCACTACCATTGGCTGCGTGTGCCCAGGGAACTGAAGCCACCGCGTTCTTGCCTTCCATTCCGGTCAAGCAGCTGAAAATGGTTGTCTTCGGTGGTGATTCCTTGGGACTCAGCTCAGGATCAACATGGAGAAAGTGTCTTTTCTGTAGGACACAGATTCCTTAGCCCCAAAGCTCACCTAAAATAGCTACCCCAGGACATTTGGCTGGGACCTGGGATGCTCTTGGTCCCAGTCGCAATTTTCTGCCTTAGATTCTAGAGACTTTCCCTATTGTGTCATCTTCAAAAATATACCAGGAAGCTCTTAAATAATCACCAACCAAACAGATCTAAATAGAAAATAAGAATTCCAAACTTGTAATTTTGGTATTTTCAGGAATAAGCTTAATTTTTTTGTTAAATGAAATGTTTTCATTCTTCCTTATGGCTGTTCACTGTGAAAATGACCACAATGATTTAAAAAGAGAAACAAAAACCTGGATCTCCAATTTGGTAAAAAACAAAACAAAACAACCACCAAAAACCCTGGGGGCAGAGCTCTCTCAGGAGAGAAGGCCACCTTGTGTCCACCCCCTTGGGGCCTCAGCAAAGGGCGGGACACACAGGCTCCCGGCACAGCTGCTGGCTGTTACTGAGGACAAAGAGGACACATGTTTACAATTATTTCTCCTAAAAGCTTTCTAAAAAGATTTGAAGTTTTAGGTGAAGATATGTGGTTTGTCCAAACACTATTTCCTCCCCTAAAATAGTGACTTGAAACTTTAAAATGTTTTCTTGTATGTGCTCCAGTCCTGTGTTCAAATAAATCTTACTGGGAAAATTAGTCTGTGATTAGACAGATGCTGGGCTAGCAGGAGAGGGAAGCAGGGGAGGGACCTGGACCCCACTGCTCCACTCCCAGCCTAAATATGGTTCTCAATCCTTGGTGATGCTATGGGGCCCATTCTGGAAATTTCCATCTGTTTACTCACTCTTGCTTTCACAAGATAAAGCACAGCACTTCTCTCATAAAAGAAACATTCTCTCTCTCTCTCTCTCTCTCTCAACTCTATGCAGTGTTTTCATGGGATTCAATATTAATTTGCCAACAAGACTTTCCCAAATGAGCAGTTGGGCAAGGACTCAGGTGGAGCTCAGAGAGACTTAGCTAGTGGTCAGCCTGAGAAAGCATGACTGGGACACAGTCAGGAAAGGGCCATTTCCAGATGTTGGAACAGCTGGGGCTCTCTGAGGAGGAGAAGGTGTCCAGCCTAGGACACAGAGAAGGCCCACACGAGGGGCCTCATTTCCAAGACTGACAGTGAGTGTTCAGGGAGCACTTACTGCAGACAGGGACTGAGCCAAGAGCTCTAACTGTTTGAACCCCACTGCAGGTCTCTGAGGTAAGTGCTAGTACTACATGCAGATGAGGAAAGTGAGACTTGGAGCAGTTAAACATCTGTTCCAAGCTGGCCAGTTATGGAGCCATTGTTAGGTCTGAAGCCTGACCTGTGCTGTTAGCCATCATGCTGGTCAGGGAATGGCAGGTAGAAGGGACCCCTGCAGGTGGCAAATAGCATTGTTGAGGGGCATTGATTCAGAGCCCTGACCTGTGTGGATGACTGACCCCCTGAGAGAATTTGAACTGACATGAGCCCACAGTGAGTCTCTTGGAAGCCAGAGGTCCATCACTAAGTGTCAGGGTGGATTAATAAGGTAGCAATTCCTTTTGCAAAGGCTCATCTTCCAGGGGCCCTTATGAGACCTCTTGAACGTCAGGGCTTGCAGGCCACTGGCCCAGGAAGAGCCAGGACAAATCAGGCAGAGCTGGACCACTGTGGTATCTGGTCAAGCAGTCATTCTGGGCAACAGCCCCAGCACCACTGGGCCCTCCTTCTCTTGAGTATCTCATTAGAAGGAGCCATTGAGACTCTGCTGCTCTTTTCAGCCCCAGGGAGTCTGCAGGCTCCAAGAGACGCTCTGGTTATGTCCCACTGGAGGCAAAAGGGAGCAGTGGGGGAAAGTTCCATTTTGCTTTAAATTCTCCCTGATCCTCACAGCCCAAGATCCTGGGAGCCAGATGCTGCCCAGGGAGCCTGAATTTACTGCTGTGCCCTGAAAGGGTAAAGTCAGTGCCATTTGCTATGGTGGCACCATTTGCTGAGCAGGCCTGTGACCTTGTTAACATGACTGCCATTTTACTCTTCTGAGCTTATGACTGGAAATTGCTGGAAAGCAAGAACAGAACTAACCACTCCCTACAGCCACAGGCGGAAGATAACATGGGAACAAACTGCAGCCTCAGTCACGACACTGCAATAGCCCAGCGGCCACACAACAGCAACCCCCACCCTTTTTTAATCCGATTATAATCCAGTAAAATCTCAAAGCCCCCACCCTTCAGTGCTGGTGTGTCTCTCCACATCATGCCCCTCTCCTTTCTTGGAGAGTCAATGAGAACTTCATTCTCTACACTTTCTTCTCTTTGTGAATTCTTTCACAGCCAGTGTCACCCACCACCCTAACATGCCCCAGGCTTGGGCCTTTTCTCCCCTCCCCCAAGCTCCTTCGAAGCCCACCTTTGAGTCACTTTATTAGCTCAGATATGGGAAGGACATTATTAGTGTATATCAAAGTATTAATCGCAGATTAGTGTCCTAAAAATGTTCTGTTTTTCTTTAAGTAAGGGCAATGCCTTAACCTAAAGGAGTAAGTCCCCAGTGGTGGGACACAGATAATGACAGCAGGCCAGGTAGGAGGAAGCAGTGTGAGGAGGGTGGGGGTTTCTGAAGCCCCTGAATCACATCAAATTTCCCGAGGCTCCAGCACCCTGTTGAAATGGATGGAGGGAGTAAATCTCTGTTGGGATGCTTGGAGATTTTCCTCCTTTTGCCTGAATCCCAAAAGGTGAGGGCCAAGAGCTACATAAAATTTCTTTTTTTTAAAATATTTTTTTCATTTTTTTTCAGAGGGAGGGGAAGGGAGGGAGAAAGAGAGGGATAGAAACACAGATTGGCTAACCACCTCCAGCATGCACCCCAACTCAGGAATGAACCTGCAACCCAGCCACGTGCCCCAGTCGGGAATCAAACCAGTGACCCTTCACTCTGCAGAACAGCTCCCAACCATCTGAGCCACACTGGGCAGGGTTGTACAAATTTTCAATAACAGGGATTCAATCTCTCTAGAAATTGTTGTCCAGAGTTTGTTAAGAAGCTGGAACCAAGAACCCAGACCAAGAAGAGGCAAATGTGCATCTGAGTGAGGAGAAATGATAGATGAGGGCCCCATGCCGGTGATGTGGGAACAGAGGGACTGTCATTGCAGTGCTTTGGCCATCAGATAATATGCAGTTATCATGAGAGGGAGAAATTTTCAGTGTTATATATGTAAGACAAAAATAACACAACTATTGGAAATAAAGTTTCTCATGGTTCCACTTAACCAACTTATTGGAAACTTAATAAGTGTGAAACGGTAAGTCCACTTACACCAAATAGGCACTCTCCCATTTCTTCACTAGTATGTCAGGAACTTGGAAAAGAATGCTGCTCCATTTTGCAGTTGAAGAAACTGAGGCATGGAAAGGTTAAGGTGAATTTTCCCAAGTCTTCTAGTAAGTTAGCAGCCAGGCAAGAAGTAGAACTCAAGGCCACAGATTTTCCTACAGCTGAGTGTGCTGGGATGTCATTGACAGAGTTAATGGCTTCACTGGCAGGGCACGGCCCACTCCTTACAGGCCCATGAGCACAGGGTAAATCCTGACCTGCCCTTGGAAGTGAGGGCAGGGCACCCCCAGGGGCCAGGACAATGGCTGGTGCACATATAGAATCCAGTACATGTTTGCTGTATACCTGGGAAGGTGTGGCGGTTTGGAGAAATTTCTACAGTAGAGCTGAATCTGCCACATTTGAATCTTCATTTTGTTACTTTCTAGAAGTTGTATAACTCTTGGACCCTTATTTCCCTACATCTCTCTAAAATAAGACCAAAAACTACTTCAGTGTAGGTTGTGGGGATTCAGTGAGATGAAAAATGAAGTTAGGAGGCTCACTGTGAATATCCCCAGCCCACTGACCTGTGGTTGATGACAGGCAAAGGCATTTCTTACCCCGAAGTATAGATCAGCTATGGGAATAACCTTTTCCAGGCATAAAATTAAAAAAAAAAAAAATCCATCTTACCTGCTGAGGCTGTTTTCAAGGTGATCAAGATCTCTGTCTGTGGTCCTTACCACAGGATGGGGCAGGTTGGGGTGGGAGTATTGAGTGTTAATCCTGGCCATATTCCTGCTTTGTCATATTTAACCCCAAGGTGGTTGCTGAAACATGAATATGCAGCAGATATGATCAAAACAGGAAGTAACTGCAGACTCAGCTCATCCTATGTGAGGGCTACTCCCCAAGCAAGCCCTCCTCCACATTCTCTCACATTTCCTGCCATGCTGTGTTTCAGTTGGGTGTCTCTGGGCTCTGCTCCCCTATCTGGAGCATAAACAAAGTCTCTTATGCCATCATATGTGCTGCCGTGCCTGAGAGCTGCTCAAAGTTAAGTGCTGATCCAGCGAATGAATGAATGGCCAAGTTGCTATCTGATGAAAGAAAGCTAAAATCCTCATTGTTTGGGGTAATATGATATCCTTCTTGAGTAGGTTTTCTCTTGTAATTTTGCCCATGTTTTCATAGCTACCCCAAATCCTGTTTTAAAACAAACATAGAAAACTAATAATAGTTGACATTCATAAAATCTTTGCAATGTGATGTTAAACCTAGTATACATTTCATCTCATTTAATCTTCATAATAATTTCATCAGATATTTACAATTTTTATCCCCATTTGAAAATGGCTACACTGAGACTCAGAGGTGTTAAGAAGGTTGTCAAATGAAGAAATAGATAAAACCTGTCAATGGCATGACCCTGCTGCTAGAAATCAGACCATGAATACTGTCCCATCAGCAAACATTGGAAGGTGCTCCTATGGTTGATGAGAAAAGAAAGCTGATGTGAGTGCAGGGCTGGTGTGAAGAACATGAAGACAAAAATTGGCCAGTTCTATGATTTCTGATCAGAGCCTTCCAGGGGAAAGATGAGTTCCTGAGGACGGTTCCTCTGAAATAGATGGTCCCTGGCTCTCTTGAGCAGCCATGTGGCTTCAGTGTGTCAGGTATCAGTAAAGACCAGTCCAGTAGAAGGTAGTAATTTCTAGCAATAACCATGTGACACACCTTAAGACTACATGAATTCCAGACTCAAAAGAAGGTCAGTGCAAGGAGCCTAGAGCATGGCACCAAAACAGCCATTATAAGTGTGGTCTCGGCTAACCAAGGTTAACTCACTATGAGTTACTCAGGTAAGCCGTTGGTTTAGATGCCCATGGTTCATCTCCGATGTCTGATAGTTTATGATGTTAAATTTTATAATTTTCTCAATGTTTTGATTTTTCAAAATTTTATTCATTTGTCCCACTGTGAGTTTCTGGCCGATAACAGGACATATGAAGAAATAGAAGACAAAGACTGTTCTCAAGGACCTTACAGTGTAGCGGGGCAGATGGTGGATCCAAGAGTCCTGCAAGTTGTGTCTAGTAGGGATGCACCGGGGAGGCCAAATTCAGGGAACATGAGTGGATACGAGATGAGCAGCTAAATGCTGCAGTGTCTCAAGGGAGAGAGAATAATTGTCTGAACTATATTTGTGGTAGTGACTCAGAATGATTGAAAAACTACCAAATGGATAGAATCTCTGAGACATAGACTGAAATTTAAGGGATAAAACTAGAAAATTCCTAGAAGAAAACATAGGTGTAAATCTTCATAACCTTGGGTTAGGTAATGGTTCTTAAATATGACACCAAAAACTTAGTGACAAAAGAAAAAATAGATTGGACTTCATAAAAAAAAAAAAAAACCACCTTTGTGCATTAAATGACTCCATCAACAAAGTAAAAAGGCAGCCCACAGAATTGGAGAAAACATTTTTAAATCAAATATTGGTAAGGAACTAGTATCCAGAATATATAAAGAACACCTACAAATCAATAATAAAAAGACAACCCAATTTATAATAAGCAAAGCACTTGAATGGCTTTTTCTCTGAAGAAGATATACAAATGACCAACAAGTGCATAAAAAGATATTTAACATATTTAGTCATGTGGAAATGCAAACCAAAATCATGGTGGGATACCACTCCACACCAACTACAATGGCTACAATAAAAAAGACAATAGCAAGAGTTTGTAAGAGAAACTGGAGACCTCACACACAAGTGGTGCCAGTGTGTGCTCCCTTGATGCATCAAGCCCCCCCACCTTTCTCCTTTCTCTCTACCTTGTTTTCAGTAAATCTCTTCTTCCTTTTCTTCTTCTTTTTAAAAAAGTTTAGCTGTTTTTTTAAAAAAGATTTTATTTACCCTCAGAGAGAGGGGAAGGGAAGGAGAAAAAGATGGAGGGAAATGTCAACGTGAGAGAGAAACATCAATCAGCTGCTTCTCGCACTCACTCTGACCAGGACTGAACCCACAATCCAGGCATGTGCCCCACCAGGAATTGAACGGGTGACCTTTTGCTCTGTAGGATGATACCCGATCAAGTGGGCCACTGTTTCAACCAAGTGAAGCACTGGTCAGGCCAAACGTCTTCTTTTTTGAATCTGTTTGCTTCCTCTCTTCATTTCTATGGTGGTGGCGGGGGGTGGTCAGGGGGGCAAGAATCCCTTCACTGGTGACAATTTGACAATGAAAAAAGAATAAAACATGCATGAATTGAAAACATTATGCTAAGTGGAAGAAGCCAGACACAAAAGGCCACATGTTGTATGATTCCATGTGTATAAAATATCCAGAATAGGCAAATCATAGAGTTGGAAAGTAGGTTAGTGGTTGCTGGGGGCAAGAGAGTGGGGAGTCGGAAGAGAGGATGACTGCTGATGGCTGCAGGGTTTCTCTTCAGGGTGCTGAAAGGTTTTGAAGTTACACTGTGGTGATGGTTGTGCGACTGAGAATATACTAAAAATCACCGAAACATACACTTTAAATGGATAACTTTTACTGCATGTGAATGATACCTAAAGAAAGAAGTAATATTAAATCTAAAATCAAAACACTTTTAAAACACGAAATTTGGAATATCTCCTACAAGGAACTCAAAAAAAAAAAAACAAATGTAATAAAGGGGAGAAATATCAAAATATAATCATGATAATAGTAATAACCACAACAACATTTTTGAGGGCCCTGCTCTACAAGTATTAACTCATTTAATCCCACAATAATACCATGAGGTAAGTACTATTATCATCTCTATTTTATAGATGAGCAAACTAAGGTACACAGTTCACACAGCCAGGACTATAGCAGATAAGCTAATTGTACAGCCTGCAAGCTTAATCTTCTGCCTCTCAATAAACAAGACCAATTTCTGGGACCAGTAAACAAATACCAAATCTTCCTTCATTTGCCCACAAAAGGTCCAAAAGGGTAGCTCAAGTCTCAGACCATAAAGGTATGGCCATCCAGGTGTGCTCAGGGCTGAGCCAGGTGATGAAGGATGTGATGGTCAGAGTCCTTGTTCCCCTTTTCTGTGGAGCGATGTGTACAGGGGTGGGCAAAAGTAGGTTTACCATTGTGAGTATGGGAAACACAGAGTTTATTCTTGTATTGTTATTTATTAATTATTGTATTAGTTATTTGTATTACAACTATAAACCTACTTTGCTGACCCCTGCAGGTGTAGGCAACCCCAGGAATGACCCCACACCAAGATTGGTAGAAGGTATCTGAATTAGAAGAGTTGAGTCTTGTTTCCCAAAATACCGCTGATGGCTGTGAGCTAGACCTCTCCCTCCTGAACTCTGTGTGTTTTTACAACACAAGCATATGCCAGATGCAGGTTTTTAATTCTTGCCTGAGAATAAAAATTAACATTGTTCCCAAGAACAGGAAGAAATCTGGGGTGAAAGAGAATGCACTGGGATTGTAACAAGGTTATCAATTATGTTACCCAACCACCAGACAGAGGACTGCCTCATGCCTAGAAAGTGTCTTAGTCCTCTGCAGAGGTAACACAGAACTAATGGGACTCTGGTTTCCTCAGCTCTAAGTGTGCTCAGTTTCAAAACAATTGCTTTGTGATAAGATTCAGCTGCTCAGGGTGAGATTCCAAGATGAAACTGCTTCCTAGATGTTGCTAGAGCTGGAGAACCCAGATCTCTGTAGACAGGCATACAGATGCTCTCCCCAGAAGTCCATCTGCTTCCCACAACCATCTCACACCCACAACACCACACACACACACACACACACACACACACACACACACACACACACACACACGAGACCTCCCTTTCTTCCCCAAGGACCTGTTTCACAAAGCCTAGCCGCAGACACAGGTGGTCAAGTGTGTGTGTGTGTCTTTTCCTTAATTAACTTTTGGAGCATAGTTATAAAAAGAATCCACTGTAATTATAGAAAATGGTAAGATATGATCATATCTAACTTTGAGTGCTTGCTATGTCAAGTGCCGTGTGAAGGAAGAAACTCCATTTACTTCATTTACTCCTCTAAGCAATCCAATGAGGTAGGTATTATAACTATCACTTCCAATTTACATGTGGAGAAACAGCCTTGGAATGGTTAAACAACTTATTCAAAGTCACCTAGTAGCATAACTGGGGAATGAAAGTCTGTTTAGGAAGTTCTGCAGAGGAGGACAAAAGAGGCCTCCTTGAATTCTGCTCCCACCTTTGCTCAGGCCCATGTCCCCCTCCCTGGGATTGTTGAAACGATTCCCATTGCTCATCTCCCACCCTCAATCTCACCTCTGCAACCGATCCAAAACCTGGCACTTAGGCAGCGCTCAGTAAGTGTGGAATGAACAAATAAGTGAATCTTCCTCACTGACACTAGGGTCTTTCTGAAAGGTAGTTTTTTAAAACTTTTTTTTATTGAAGCATGACGTATTTACATAAAAGAATACAAAGCATAAGCATATAGCTTCGTAAAATTTCTGAGTGAACACATCCATGTAACCAGCACCCTGATCAAGAAACAGAACATTTCTCCCTCCCCAGAAGGCCTATTCCCCAAACCCTTCCCAGCTGATATCTGCTCAAGGCTAATCCCGTTCTTGACTTCATCATAGATTAGTTCTACCTGTTGTTGTACTTTATACCAATGCGCATAAATAGATATAGGTACTCTTTTGTATCTGAAAGGCGGTTTTAATCATGTCACTCAGATACTTTCAGAGGCTGCCTATCTTTTCTAGAATAGAGTCTTAACCTGACATTCAAGACTTTTTATAACCAAGATGATATCAGCCTAAATGGGGTGCTCCATTTAAGCCAAATTACTCACCCTTTCCTTTTGTGTGTCATGAATTTTCTTGTCTCACCAACGGGCAGAAACTGGTCACCCAAGCTTACCCTGTGCTTTCCTGTATTTCTGCTTCCCTTCCAGGCCAGGTGAGAGCTGAGTGACAAATTCTGGCCAGTGTGCTCTTCCCATGATGCAAGTTCCCCCAATGCCCATGTCAACTGAGTGTTGCTGGTGCCAACTGGATACCAACAGGATCCCCAAATTAAGTTATGGTGAAGGAGGAGTCTTTATTCAGTGCAAACAGCTCAATCATGATTCAGTGCAAACAGCAGGGCTATGGAACAGCATGTCTGTAAGGCTGCCCTTGCCATTCAGGTATGCTGAGACAGGACCACTCAGCTAGGGAAACCCAGGCTTCAGTGAAAAGACAAAGTGTGCTCCTAAGGCAGAGGAGTCCTGTTGTATAGCAGGAAGTATCCACTGCTGGTCCCTCATTGGGCAGTCCTCATGCAAGTGAGGACACCAAATCTGCCAGTTTGATTGGTCCACAAAGCACCATCCATTTGGTCAGAATGGAGCCACTCTGATTGGTAGGTGAAAATGTTAATGAGTCTATACCTGTATAGCTCCAATTGGATTGGAGTCTCAGTCCTATTGGTTGAAATACTATTCCAGGAACTCCTTTATAAGGGTTGGCTCAGATGGTGGAGCTCAGTGCACAGGCAGGTAGTCTAGTGTAGGCTTCTCCCTGAAGCATGGCTTACATGAGAGGCCCTCTTTAGAAATGACTACTAGACTCTTTTTTTTTTTAATGTTAATTTTGAGCCTAATTAGCCATCAGGAACCCTTCTTGTAAGTATTTTCTTTTTCAGTGTCAACACTTATAATGTTGTATTAATGATGGGTTAAGTCACTGAGGCATTCTGAGCCTATATGTTACCACATCAGGGCCTAATGCCCATGTCAACTGAGTGTTGCTCCTTCAACTCCAATATGACCTCCCCTGCGAGGCCATCCCTGACCAGGAGTCAGTCTCTCTCCACTCCTAGGGCACTGTAATCACCTCTATTTCAGCTCAGAGCACAAGCTAGCTGTCCCGTGGTGTGAGGGCTGGTCTCCCACACTACACCATCATGTCCAGAGTGGACTGTGTTTGTTTAATTCTGTTTCTCCCACAGGATTTAACCTTGTGATTTGTGCTCAGGAGTAGTCAGTGTGCAGCTGATATGAATTAGGTCAGAGGGAAAACCATTTACCCCCTGGTTTCATTTTATGCATTTGGAAGATAAGGAAAAAAACCAGGAGGCCCCAGTGGTTGGTAGGGATTAGAGAGGGCTTCAGGTGAGTAGGCCGCTGGTGGGGGGAGTGGGAGTGGGAGAGGTGTTTGCAGGGCTTGGACATGTCCTTCCCCAGTCCACCAGGAAGCCCAAAGAAGCCCATAGGATCTAGGGGAACTAGTGAAGAACCTCTGCAGCTACCCATTTTTTATCTCCTGGGTGCCCTGGGGATGGGAGACTGGCACTGTGGCAACCCCATTATTTACCACATGCAGCATCCCTAGCAGATACTGCATGAGAACAGAAAAGGCATAAAAAGAGGTGCATCAAAGGCAAGGGGCACAGGAAGTCCTGGCCAAAGTCCCAACTAAAGTGACCGAGGTCTTGCACTAACCAGCCAGTCACCCGGAGAGCCACCTTTCACCCTCTCCCAGAATCAGCGCTGGAGGGGAACCCTGATTTACAAACAAAGGCTGAAGAGGGAAAGTGTGTGCTTGGACATTTGTGTGATAGTGCATGTCTTCCCTGCCCGACCCCTGTCCAAGGATCTCCCGCCAGCTCAGTGAGGCCCCAGTTGAGTTCCCTGACCTGGCAGAATTCTCAAGAACACAGGACTTTGGCATAGGAGACCTGGTTAGGAGAGTGGTCACCTCCCCTCTCCCTGCCCAATTTACACGGCCCCCTTGAATGATTTCTCACTTAGGGAGTAGTGTGACCTATGTCCAGACAGCGACATTGTTGCTAGTTTTTATGAATAAATGTATGTGTATGGGTGTGTGGGTAAGCACGCGCTCCTCGCGCAGGTTGGGTAGGGCTGGTAGATAGTCCTCAGAGAAAGTTAGGGGGCCGGGCTGCCCACTGCGAGATGCAAGCCCAAACCCACATGGGGGTGGGCATTGTGCAAGCGTTTGGGGTGGCAGGGACCGCGCCACAGTCCGGTTTTGCCGTCTGGAAGATTTGGTGAAGGGCGTCCAGCATCTTGCTGTTGGGTTTCCGGGCCGAAGTTTGCGTCCGCAGAGCTGCCCGCGGGGAGGTCCGAGGCCTCCCAGCCAGTGATGGCCAGTCTGAGGGTGTGGGGATAAGGGCTAAGCTGGGAGAAAAGCTCGAGGGCAGGGAGCCGGGAGATCATCCGGTTAGGGGATTGCAGAGGATCAGAGGGCCCGCGTCCCTGCTCCTAGCTCTTGAGCACTAAGACTAGATTTCTAATTATGATTTTATCGTTTTAAAAAAAGGGGACTGCTTACCCCCCAGAAGATTTTTAATTCCCCACTTCCTCCTCTGCCCACCTGCCTGTTTGGATCCCCAAGGCTGAGTAGGGTCCAGCGGAGGCAGTCCCCGACCAGGTCCTCTGGTTTCCTGGGCTCTCGCTTCCTCCGACCCACAGACAAACCTCCCCACGAGCGTCGCGGACTGGGGGAGACTTTGTGCAGGTCCCCGACCGGGAGCCAATCGGTTGGCAGCCCCTTCCAGGACGCGCAGCCTCCGGGTGTAGAGTGTCATGGGGAGGTGTCCAGGGAGTGGTGTCACCGTTGGACTCCCTCCCCGTCCCCGCTGGGAGACCGCCCATGTTCTGCTTTCTGTCCCGACGGCTCAGCCCGGCTTGGTCCAGCGCAGCTGCCGGACGTGAGCGAAAAAGGGTGCGAACGAATAGGGGTTACAGTGGACGGCTTCTTGTCCAGTGACTCCGGGTACAGGGGTGTGTGTGGCAGCGGTGGGGCGAGTGAGAGCAGAGCTGGAGCTGGCTCTTGCTTTCCGCCCCCCTTTCCTCTGCCAAGAGGCAGCCCGTTTCAGCACCGGGGACGGAGGACAGCGCCGCGCCCACAAACACTCCGCACTCCGCGGCTCCCCAGCGCGGACTTTATTTTAACCCCAGTCCAGGCCAAGTCCGTTTCCTCAGCACACCTCCCAGCGCCCCAGCACTTCCAGCGCCCCAGCACTTCCAGCTCAAGAGCCCCTAAAATCCTTACCCCACCAAACTTAGAGCTCCCGCGGTGCGCCTGTCTGGCTGAGCGTCTCCTCCTGCCTCCCTCCGGGTCTGGGGGCACCGGGGCCCCAGGCCCCTGCTCTGCAGCCGGAGCCTGTAGCCGCCCTCTGAGAACGTGGGTGAGGCTCTGGAGCCTCAAGGGCGGTCCCGGAAGAGGCGGGAGCCACTGGGTCATGTCCCCATCCCCTACCAGGGAAGAGAGGGGGAGCCAGGAGTAAGAAAGCAGGGAAGTCCACCCGCAGATCCTAAACTCTCTCCTACCCGCTAGTGGCCCCTTGGACTCTGTCCTGGCATGTTTTACCAGTAGTGTCATCCACACTAGACGAGGACACAGTGCAGATCTGGGAGTATGGAGTTTAAAGGTGGGAATAACACCTCTTTACAGTCTTAGGGAGGGTTTAGACACAAATTTCTCTTGGGAATATTGTGTGTTCCTCTCGCAGAGTTCTTATTTCCTTTTATCACAACAGACAATACCAGATTCCCTGAATTAAAAATCAAAAGCCACCAATCCAGCTAGTTGTCATTGTCTTCTATGAAGGCCAAAGGAACTTAAACTCTTTGGGGGAAAGAGTAACATTATTGCACAACGGCGCCACATTTCTCCAAACTCACTTTCCTCACAGAAGGTTTGTGCCTAAGGACACTCATCTCTATCCAGGATGAAGAACTAACCTAACCTCACCTCCCCCCACCCCTACCCTCACTCTCAGTCTGGATGGCAGGAGCAGGTCCCAGGAGGAATCTGGTATCTTGTCTGGGACAAGATCTGGAAGCCTCTTGGTTCCAGCTTTTAATGACTAACAGACACACTTATGGGACAAAAACTGCAGGAGCAGATACCACAGCAGCCTGAAAACCAGAGGCTTCTCTAGGGACTTGGAGCACATGGCATTTCCAGAACATATCTATCCAATTGTCTATTTGTAGAGCAGATTGTCTTTAGAAGGCTTAATTTTTCAAGATCATGCAACAATTGAAGGAAGAGACAAGTCTACACTACACTATTCACTGGAGAAATAAAGTTAGATTAACACACACGCACACATACACTCATCTTAAAGAAGGGAAGCAAAACCTAGAAAAAAATTCCCAAAAGTCAAGTCAGGCTAAAACGCTGGGAGTCAAGAGACTCTGATAGTAGGAAAGCAAATGAATGGAAGTAGAGAATCAACAAAACAAAGTTGAAGCCACAGAAGCTGAAGGAGAGGAGAGTTGTTGCTTTATCTTTTGGGTTCCTGGAATAACCCGAAATGAATGTAACAAAAGAGAAAACGTCACTCATGAGCCATGCTTCACCAAGACCCTTAGTGTCCTTAATCAAGAGAATCTCCAACATACATCAGTTACCCTGAACAATATCTTTACAATTCTCATTGTTAGAAAATGTTTTATTTTCTCTAATCCCTGTAATTTATGGTACAAATTAAAGCTGGTTCCTGTGTTTTTGTCTTTGGGGAAGAAGAAACATTCCAGAGCTTATTTTGGAGGAAGTAGTAGTTACTATGAGACAATTTAAGGCATAATCCTAAAGATAAAAAAATCCCTTTGGATTTTGTTTTTGAAATTCAGACCATTTGTAAGATCTGGGGGTAGGGTGGGGGAACAATACCTTATAAAATTAACCATAAAATGCATGAAATGCTGACGTGCACTGAGTCTGATAAATGAGGTAGAGCATCCAGTTTGGGATCAGGCACATCACTGGCCCTTAGAAAACAATGTGTGTGGCAGTAGTTATCATTGAAGACTTTTGGTACCTGAAAGGTGGAAACAGAAGAAGAGACTGGAAATTAGCGGCAAGAGCCTGGAGGGGATACATCTGTGAATTTGCCTGCAAAAGGCATCCAGCAGTAAGATCCTGAGCTGCCAGGATGGAAACCCAGATTTGGCTAAAGACTCACAGAATGGGGTGGCCTCGGGGGATCTGTCCTGTTGCTCAGGCATCATGCAACCAGGTGTGTGTGATACAGTGTGGGAAGGGACATCAATCCTTTGTCAAGATTTAGGGCACAATCAGCACCCTGCAACCCCAGACAAGTTAGCAGGATGTCTTAACAGGTCCGAGGCATCAAGATACCTGGCAAAGGGAGCTTCAGAAACCCAAGGCCTGTGCCAGAATAGGGAGACCACAGTGAGGAGGGAGCTTAAGAGAAGGCACCACTTCCTTGCTCTGATGGGATAAGTGAGGCTGGAAGAAAGGGGAAGGACTAGGTGAGTCCCAGGTTTTCTCAGCCTTAGGAAGTGCTAAGGAATGAAGGGTTTGTGGGGAAAAGGGTGGTATCCAGTCATCAGGAGCTGAGGAAGGCTGACCCCAGGAACCCAGTGAATCCAGTTCTACCCACCTGTGATTTCAGTGCCAGAGAAATAAAAGGACAAAAGCAAGCCATGCCTAGAAGGATTGCATTCGGGCATGATCATGCACAGTTATGGCTCTGGAGATTCCCCAATACATAGTTTTGTTTTTAAAATTTAGAAAATGTGATCACAGTTTAGATAGTCTTTTGGGATTTGCTCCCTGCCAAATCAATATTAAGATTCAGTAATGTTGAGTGTAGCTATAGTCCTTTCAGTTTCACTGTGTAAATATATAATTTGTTATTTACTCTTGGTGCATATTATACTTTTTTATTTTAAAAAATTGGGAGAAATTAAATGTTTGCTATTCTAGTGATGTAAAATTTGCCTAGTCCAAAGAAATTTCAGATGTGCTGGGCCCTGATATTTGTGAGTTAGGTTAAAAGGCACGTAAATTGTAGCATAGGTGGCCAAAAAGATGGCAGTTCAGCTGGGAACTACATGGTGTGCAGTGTATTAGAGAACACGTAATCTAATAAGGGGATAAACCAGACTAGCAGTTGAAAAGCAGAAGTGCAAACAGATCAGCCCAGTTATCAGAAAGGGGAGGGTGTGGGTCTACTCCCACAGATGGTTTAGGTGCTTGGCAAGTGATAAGGCAATTTGTAGGAATGGCTGTTGAGAAGTTAAATATTTATGTGAAGGTAGGCAAGGTTCACATGAGCACCAATGATGACACATCAATTTCCCCAGCAGGAATTCTCTGTCAGTGCAAGGTCCTCTGGGCGGGGGGGGGGGGGGGGGGGGGGGGGGGGGGGGGGGGGGGGGGGGGGGGGGGGGGGGGGGGGGGGGGGGGGGGGGAAGGCCCTGAATGGGGAGAAGCTGCTGTTTTTGGTTTTTAAAGCCCACTTTGCCTGCTTCCTTCTCAGGCAATGGAGACGATGGCATCTGTCTCCCTCACCTACCTGGCAGTTGGGAGAATAGAAGGAAAATTAAATGAGTAAGATTTGAAGAGTTATAAACTCTATCCAACATCATTAAGAGCTTGAGGAGGACTGTGGTACTGTGGGATCTAATCTACTGTGTCCCCTGGAAAAGCTGCTTTAGGTCAGCGTTGTAGGCAGTGAACAGGTAGGGGCTGTCTACAAGGCCCCAGGGTCAGCCTTCCCACTCTACCCAAATTTCCTGTATCTGACTGTCAAGGTCTGAAATTCCACCCTCCCTCCATTTTCAGTCTTTGATTTCTTTAAAATGCAGATAATTCCAATATAGAATGTAGATAAAGAATCAAATAAAAAGTCTGGTAAGAAAGACTGAGATGAACATTCAATGATTCTGGAGATCAGCGAGGGTGGGATGGTGTGGATGCCATGGCAGAGGGGACAGGACCCAGATGGCAGACAGTGAGCCCTGAGGGCAAACATTCCCTCTCACAACTGAGCCTGGTCCTGGTCCAGGAAGGTTGCCTGAGTTTTTCTCTAAGCCCAAAGCCTTCATTTTTTACCTACAAAAGAATAATCACCTTTGCTAATTGTTAAAGCTGGCCAATGTGTTCTATATGCAAGACTATTTTAGTAGATTGTAACATGAAGGTCATCAAAGGTGCTCCTTAATAGATGTGACTTTCCTGGGGCTCAGTACTACTCAGATCAACATTTTCATCAAGGCCTTGGGTAAAGATATGGACTCTGTACATTCTAATGAGGATAGAATTTACAATTAACATGCACTCAGGAAATATGCCAAATAAAGGGTGTAGATGGGGATCCAAAAACATTGAGAGACTTTCATGATGGTATGAATACATAGATCAAGAAAATGTACAAGGAACAAATGTAAGATTCTGCACTATGCTCCAAAAAATTCAGCCACCCACATACAGGAAGAAGAGAAGTGGCCTAGCTGGCCTCATTCAATAGGACTTGAAGCCTCAGGATAATGTGTCTCCATAAAAATTGGCCAACAGCTAATGAGAAATAATTCTGACTTAATAGAAGTGTATCACGCAAACAAGAGTTGAGCCTTACTCAGCTCAGCTCTTGTCAAAAAATACACCTGGATTATTTTCATTTTAATTGTCACATTTTAAAAAGTATTAAATGCATAAGGATTCCAAGATGGCTGTAGAATAAGTAGGAAGCTCTGTTTGCTTCCTCCCAGACCCAGACTGGACTTGCAGCTAAACTTCAGAAAAATCAACTTGAAAAACCAGTTGAAGTGTAGCTAACCTAAAACTTTATAAACAGGAGCACGGAGGGAGATGGGAAGAGACAAGGAAAGGGTGAGCCCACTTGTGCCAGTGCGGTGTTGGGGAAGCCAGAGGGATATTGCAGCAGCAGAGCGCCCTCTCCCCAGGAACCGTGGGGTCTCAGCCTCACGCAGGCATCCCAGCCAAGAGCAATAAGAGACAAGGAAGTGAAGCCTGTGTAGCATCGGGTGGTAGGAAGCAGTAGGGATTGGATTCACCTGGGAGGCTCCAGCACGGCACCATCCCAGGGAAGGAGGGAGCCCATTGTTCCAACACTAGGTTAAGAAGTTCACTCCAGACTGTGACAGCTGGAGGGGACATAGAGCAGTTCAGGACCTGAGCAAGAGTCTATTTCATACACCCAGCAGTGACTTTGAAGGGCCCTCTTGTGAGAGGGTGCAGCCAGGGGGCTCCCCAAACAAGGATTTGTAGTGGGGTCCAGAACTCAGGGTGTCCAGGAAATATTAAAAATATGGGATGTCCTTGCCCGGACAAGTCTGAACTGGGGGATGGGACACATGAAACAGGGCCATTGAGAGCTCTTTTGCCTAGCAACAGTTTTGCAAATAACCTCCAGAGTGGTCATTTAACATATCTATAACTTTTGACCAGTTTGGTGGATATGTTAAATAGCTGTGGCCATGCTTCGAGCCAGGGAGATGGGAGTGACTTCCACCCAGGATGTAACTGGGAGGCAACTCCCCCTGGTTACCCCACCTGTGTAAGAGCTTGGAGACGACTGGCTTTATGCCACAGGGCCATGCCTGCCCAGACTTACTATGGCAGCCCTGAAAAGCTGGAAAAAAATACGGGAACGCTGGCAGGTGTAGCTGATTGTGGGAGGAGGAGGAAATGGGGCTGCAGAGGAAGATTGGTGCTGGGATTTAAACCCAGAAGCAGCAGCTGTGACAAGAAGAACCATGTGGCTTTGGCTCTCCCTTTGTCATGCAGCTTAGAAGCCAGAAAGCAAGATGTAGCAGTGATGCAGAGCTCTCTCTTAGCAGCTTGGAAGAATGCAGGAGAGACACTGTGGGAAGGAAAGGGGTGAAAGGACACTTGCTGGTGGGCCATGAGAAGGTGCCATGTGGTTTTGGATTAAGAACTGGAGATCCTGGTAACACAGCTGATGGTGCTGGGAACCAAGGGAGGCCTACCAGCTGAGCACCGATTACTGGGAACAACCAGGGGCTACCTGAGCCACAGATGTCTATTTCTTTTCCTGAGATATGGTACCCTGGACCAGACAAAGGGAGGAAGGAAGGTCTGTGTGTGTTTGTGGATGTTTTAAGGGACTTTGGGGTTTTAATGAAGACATTAATTTATTGCTCTTAAGTCTGTATAACTTTTAAATAAACAATTCCTTTTCTTTTCACTAATCTCTGACATTGAGAACTATAATTCTCTGGCAGCAGGCAAGGCAAACCTAGTACAGGGTGACCCCAGGAGAAGGGGGGGTCCATTTGGTAACATTGTGCGTCCCCTTCTCCAGTGGTCAATCAAGGAAAATCATGGAAGACCACATGGGCAGTGGCTTTAAAGTAATACAACTACTTGTACACATGCAATAAAAGCCCACCAAAACTAGCCAGGAAAGACCTGCCCTATAAGAATAGAATCCCTCTAGCCTATGAGGTCAATCTCTGCTTGGAGTTGGCCTACTCCCATGTTCTCTGCTATAAACTCTGTGAGTTTGGTTGAATTCTTTGTCCAATTCTTTGTTCTAATTACCAAGAACCTGGTTACCTGTGTCC
The DNA here is from genome assembly GCA_004027475.1 of Anoura caudifer. Classification (NCBI taxonomy): domain Eukaryota; kingdom Metazoa; phylum Chordata; class Mammalia; order Chiroptera; family Phyllostomidae; genus Anoura; species Anoura caudifer. The sequence goes on from PVKU01004879.1 coordinate 130,134, forward strand.
ACCTGTGATGCTCTGTTCTCTAGAAGGGCTTTGGGCATAGAGAAAATCAGAGTCTGGATAATGAGAAGAGGACTGCTCTTGCCCATGTCTAGTGCATGGATGGTGCCCCTTCCCCCACCTGCTGAGTCACTCAGTCTGCCCCCAGGCAAGTCGTATGGCCTGGGCTGGTTTGCTGGGGAGTGGGACATTTGGCCCATTGAAGTCTGGGTGGAGCTGGGAGTTTTTGCCCCACCCTGCTGTCCCCTGCAGTGCGCAGAGAGAATGGAGTGCCTAACAGGACTGGTTTTTCTGATTTCCCTCCTGCTTGGTTAGACAGTGCAGAAGTATCAGCAAGCCATGCAGAGCTGGGTTTTTGTGACTTGTAAAACACAAATATATATATATTATATTTTATTATAATATATAATATATATTTATATATAATATATATTTATCATAATATATAATAAAATATAAAAATATAATATATTTTATTATATACATATGTGCGTATATCTAGATCTAGATCTAGATCTAGATCTTGATGGACTTTAAGGAAGAGGTTGACAGTAATATGGTCATAGTAGGGGATTTTAACAACCCACTGACATCAATGGATAGATCTTCCAAACAAAAAATCCACAAGGAAACAGCAACCTTAAATGACACATTAGATCAGATGAATTCAAGTGATATTTACAGAACACTTTATCCCAAAGCAACAGAATATACATTTTTCTGCAGTGCACATGGAACATTTTTGAAGATAGATCATATGTTAAGACACAAAATAAGTCTTAAAAAATTCAAGAAGGTTGAAATCATACCAAGCGTTTCTTGGTTGACAATGGCATGAAACTAGAAATCAACTACTATAAAAAAACATTCAAACACATGAATATAGCAAAGTAGCAGTGCCACCAGACAGGACCTGGCCTGGAGCAGGTCTGCCTCGGGCAAGCCTGTAGTGTGTGGATCCTTGACTTGGTGTAGGAAAGAGTTCACAACATGAGTCCAGGTGATTTGGAGAGTAAGTTTATTAAGGCTGGGGACAGTGAGACAAAGGAAGGACTTAGGGTAGAAGAAGCATCGAGAGAGAGCCTAGGTGGTGGTTTGCTTTGGCTTCCTAGAAACATTATAGGACAGGAGTGAGCCAAGGCTGGGCTGCTGTTAGCTCACTTGGAAGTGAAGGCCATGGAGACAGAGGTGAGCCAATGAGGGGCTGCTTTTAGCTCACTGGGAAGTCAGAGGAAAAGGGGACCAGAGACATGATCAGGGCATAAGCCTGCCACTGCTTCCCTGGCTGCAAGTCTCATGAAGTACCCTTAAAATTTATGAGGAAATAAAAAGTTCATACCTGGGAAGGAGCATGGTATACTCTAGAACAAGTCCACATTGTCTTTGTCCTGAAAGCTTTCCATATTTTTTTCTGCAGGCGAGAATCTTAGGGAAGGGTTTCAGCAGAATATTCATAAGCTTTCGGGGTACATTTTTAATATGCTGATGCATCAAAATGAGCATATGGGGAGTCAAGAATATTTGTTGGTCTGCTGCACTGCTTTACTTTTATCTTGGGTCTGTCTGGCTTTTAATGTTTGGGGTTTTTTGTTTTTTTGTTTTTTTTTATCTGTACTCCTGACTTCATCTGTCTTTGGGTTTAGCTGGCAGAAGCAACATAACTTGGGTCTCTGTTCTCCATTTTCCCAGACCAGGGAGATTTAAGCTATGTATTCTATTTTCTGGTTAGGGAGGAGAGGTACGAACCATTCACTCTCAAGTGTCCTGGATTAGGGGAGATAAGGCATTATGATTAACCAGCTGGCTGTAAATTGCTCAGACTGTTTGGCCATGTTTAATTTTCTTGTCTTAGTTTCCCCATTCCACTTGCCAGGAATTTTTCTAGATTTTCACTATCCTATCATTGTAGGATATAAAAATTAATATTCAGAAATAGGTGGTACTTTCATATATCAATAATGAACTCTCAGAAAAAGAAACTAAGAAAACAATCCCAGTTACCATTGCATCATAAAAATAAGGTATCTAGGAATGAGCTTAACCAAGAAGGTAAAAGACCTGTATTCAGAAAACTATAAGACATTGAAGAAAGAAAAGAAGACACAGACAAGTGGAAGCATATACCATGTTTATGGATTGGAACAATTAATATCATTAAAATGTCCATACTATCTATAGATGTCCAAAGCAATCTATAGATTCAACACAATTCCCAATGAAATACCAATAGCATATTTCACAGATCTAGAACAAATATTCCAAAAATTTTAAAGGAACCACTAAAGACCCTGAATGGCCTCAGCAATCTTGAGAAAGAAGAACAAAGTTGGAGGGATCACAATACTAGATATTAAACTATACTACAATACAAAGACACTGTAATCAAAACAGCCTGGTATTGGCACAAGAACAGGCATATTGATCAATCAAACAGAAAGGAGAACCCAGAAATCAACCTACAGCTTTATGGTCAATTAATATTTGACAGAGGAGGTAAGAGCATACAATGGAGTAAAAACAGTCTCTTCAATAAATGGTGTTGGGAAAATTGAACTGGTACACACATGCATAAGAAAAAAATGAAAATAGACCATCAACTTACACCATACACAGGAATAAACTCAAAATGGACAAAAGACTTAAATGTTAGTCACAAAACCATAAAGATCCTAGAAGAAAACATAGGTAGTAAAATCTCAGACATGTCATGTAGCAATATTTTTCCTGACTTATCTCCTAGGGCCAGAGGAACAAAGGAAAAAAAATAAATAAATGGGACTATATCAACCTAAAAAGCTTCTGTACAGCAAAGAAACCATCAATAAAATTAAAGGGAACCCACTGTATGGCAGGACATATTTACCAATGATATATCTGATAAGGGGTTAATTTCCAAAATATATAAAGAACTTATGCAACTTAATACCAGGAAGAAAAATAACCCAATTTAAAAAGTAAGCAAAGGGTCTGAATAGACACTTCTCCAAAGAAGACATACAGATGTCCAATAGACATATGAAAAAAAGCTCAACATCTGTAATCATCAGAGAGATGCAAATTAAAACCACAATGAGCTATTACCTCACCCCGGAATGGCTACCATCAATAAATCAACAGACAACAAATGCTAGTGAGGATGCGGAGAAAAGGAAACCCTTATGCACTATTTGTGGGAATGTAGATTGGTACAGTCACTGTGGAAAACAGTCTGGAGTTTCCTGAAAAAACTAAAAATGGAACTGCTGTTTGATCCCATGATCCTACTTCTGGGAATATATCCTAAGAATCCCAAAACACCAATCAGAAAGAATATATGCACCCCTATGTTCATAGCAGTGCATTTTATTATAGCTAAGATCTGGAAACAGCCCAAGTGCCCATGAATAGATGAGTGGATGAAAAAGAAGTGGTACATTTACAAAGTGGAATGCTACATAGCTGTAAAAAAGAAGGACCTCTTACCCTTGTGACAGCATGAGTGGACCTGGGGAGTACTCTGCTAAATAAGCCAGTCAGAGAAAGACAAATACCATATGATCTCACTCAGATGTGGAAGCTAATGAACAAAATAAACTGACATACGAAATAAAACCAGAGGCATGGATGCGCAGAACAGACTGACAGATCTCAGAGTCGAGGGGTGTTGGGGGTCCTGGAAGAGATTAGCCCAAGAACATACATGCATATGTGCATAACCCATGGACACAGACAACAATTTGGTGAGGGTCTTAGGGGTGAAGGACATCAGTGATAATGTCAACAATAAAAACCTATTGCATACAGAATACTATATTAATAATAAACTTAAAAAATCAATTTAATAAATCAATTCTACATTTTATGTTCCCTTTTTGTTTTTCTTCACATACCAATATTATTCTCTTTCACATGTAATTACAATTCTTTTATTCTGTTTTTAATTAGGTGTTATATCTTGAGAAGTAACCTATCTTGCTGCATTAGTTTCAATTTTTTTTAACATTTTTTAAATTGTTGTTCAAGTACAGTTTTCTGCCTTTTCTCCCCACCCCTCCCCACCACCCCAGTTTCTAATACTTTTTGATGATGACCAAGTCATTTATTACTGGCCATGCTCATAGCCAAATGAATTACATAATTAATAGAATGATTTACACTGTTACTTATCTTTTAATGTACATTTAAATTACTTCCCACTTTTGATCTTTTAAATTGACTGACATGTCTAGAACCTTTTTCTATTTTCTGTAATTATTTCCTCAGCTTATGTTCCCAGAAGCAGGATTACTCCAGGGATATGACATCTGAATTCAAGAGAAGTTTTACAATTTCTGTTGCCATCAATCATTTGCCAGTTCCACCATCTTTTATCACCAGCTTTTTATTTTATTTTTCAAATTTCCTGCATAAACTCTACCTCATTACAGTTTTAATTTGCATTTAAATAAGAGCTAGTAAAGCCCAACATTTCCTTATGCCTCTTTATTATTTGCATTTCCTCTTTGTGGATCATGTATTGATGTGCTTTGCCCATTTACAATGAAGTTAATAGTTTTCCTCTCAGTTTTCATGAGCTTTTCTGTGCAATACTGACAGAAACTTTCCCCTGGTATATTTGATGGAAATATTTCCCCCAGTCTGCTTGCCTTTTTATTTAAGTTATGATAATATTTATTCTAGAGACTTGTAAACATTTCCTACTGAGAGTAATTCAATTCATTGAAAGCCTAGAATGCATAATTCTACTACATATATGATGTTTACTCTTTTAAGGGTTTTATATTTTTTTATTATATTTTATTGATTATGCTATTTCAGTTGTCCCATTTCTCCCCCATCATTTCCCTCCACCCTGCACACCCCTCCCACCCACATCCCCCCTTTAGTTCATGTCCATGTGTCATAAGTTCTTTAGCTTCTACATTTCCCACACTGTTCTTGCCCTCCCCCTGTCTATTTTCTACCCACCATCTATGCTACTTATTCTCTGTACCTTTTCTCCCTCTCTCCTCCTCCCACTCCCCTGTTGCTAATCCTCCATGTGATCTCCATTTCTGTGTTTCTGTTCCTGTTCTAGTGTTTGCTTAGTTTGCTTTTGTTTTAGGTATGGTTTTAATATCTGTGAGTTTGCTGTCTTTTTACTGTCATAGTTTTTATCTTCTTTTTTCTTAGATAAGTCCCTTTAACATTTCATATAATAAGGGCTTGGTGATGATGAACTCCTTGAACTTGACATTATCTGAGAAGCACTTTATCTTCCCTTCCATTCTAAATGACAGCTTTGCTGGATAGAGCAATCTTGGATGTAGGTCCTTGCCTTTCAAGACTTCAAATACTTCTTTCCAGCCCCTTCTTGCCTGTAAGGTCTCTTTTGAGAAATCAGCTGACAGTCTGATGGGAACTCCTTTGTAGGCGACTGTCCCCTTATCTCTTGCTGCTTCTAGAATTCTCTCCTTCATTTTAATCTTGGCTAATGTAATTATGATGTGCCTTGGTGTGTTCCTCCTTGGGTCCACCTTTTTTGGGACTCTCTGAGCTTCCTGGACTTCCTGGAAGTCTATTTCCTTTGCCAGAATGGGGAAGTTCTCCTTTATTATTTGTTCAAATAAGTTTTCCACTTGTTGCTCTTCCTCCTCTCCTTCTGGTACCCCAATAATTCGAATATTGGGACATTTAAAGATGTCCTGGAGGTTCCTAAGCCTCTCCTCATTTTTTTTGAATTCTTGTTTCTTCATTCTTTTCTGTTTGGTTGTTTCTTTCTTCCTTCTGGTCCACTCCATTGATTTGAGTCCCAGTTTTCCTCCCATCTCTATTGGTTCCCTGTGCATTTTTCTTCATTTCACTTATTGTAGCCTCAATTTGTTCATCTAATTTGTGAGCAAAATCAACCAATTCTGTGAGCTTCCTGAACACCAATGCTTTGAACTGTG
>PVKU01004880.1:0-48374 GCA_004027475.1 Anoura caudifer
AGAACTTCCCCAATCTGGCAAAGGAAATAGACTTCCAGGAAGTCCAGGAAGCTCAGAGAGTCCCAAAGAAGTTGGACCCAAGGAGGAACACACCAAGGCACATCATAATTACATTAGCCAAGATTAAAATGAAGGAGAGAATTCTAGAAGCAGCAAGGGATAAGGGACAGTCACCTACAAAGGAGTTCCCATCAGACTGTCAGCTGATTTCTCAAAAAAGTCCTTCCAGGCAAGAAGGAGCTGGAAAGAAGTATTCCAAGTCATGAAAGGCAAGGACCTACATCCAAGATTGCTCTATCCAGCAAAGCTTTCATTTAGAATGGAAGGGAAGTTCAAGTGCTTCTCAGATAAGGTCAAGTTAAAGGAGTTCATCATCATCACCAAGCCCTTATTATATGAAATGTTAAATGGATTTATCTAAGAAAAAAGATAAAAAATATGAACAGTAAAAAGATAGCAAACTCACAGTTATTAACTACACCTAAAACAAAAGCAAACTAAGCAAACATCTAGAACAGGAACAGAACCACAGAAATGGAGATCATATGGGGAGGGTTAGCGACAGGGCAATCAGAGGAGGAGAGAGGGGGAAAGGTACAGAGAATAAGTAGCATAGATGGTAGGTAGAAAATAGACAGGAGGAGGGCAAGAATAGTATGGGAAATGTAGAAGCTAAAGAACTTATGACACATAGACCTGAACTAAAGAGGGGAATGTGTGTAGATGGGGGGTGTAGAGTGGAGGGGAATGAAGTGGGGGAAATGGAACAACTGTAATAGCATAATCAATAAAATAAAAAATATTATATTAGTCTTGGGTGTAAGAATATAGTGAGATTTCACATTTATGTACCTTTAAACTGATCACTACAAAAAGTTCACTATCCATATGTTACTGTATAAAGTTATTGTGATATTATTAATAATCCCTATCTTATCTTTTATATCCCCATGACTTATTTATAAGTTTGTACCTTTTAATCTCCTTACCCTTTTGCCCATACTACCACTGCCCAACCCTCTGGCAATTATCAGTTTTTCTGTATCTATGGGTCAGTTTGTTTTGTTTGTTCATTTCTTTAGTTTTTCAGATTCCACACCTAAATGAAATGATACTGTATTTGTCTTTCTCTGACTCAGTTTCACTTAGCATAATATCCTCTAAGTCAGGGGTATCAAACTCATTTTAACCAGGGGCCACATCCTGGCAGTTGCCTTCAAAGGGCCAAATGTAATTTTAGGACTGTATGAATGTAACTAATCCTTAACAGTTAAGCAAGAGTTCAGCACTGTCACCAGGTAGAAATAAGGTGTTGGACCGGATAAAACGATGATTTGGCCCACAGGGCTTGTGTTTGCCACCTATGCTCTAGGTCTACCCATGTTGTCTCAAAAGACAAGATCTCTTTCGTCTTCATGGCTGAGTAATATTCCAGTGTGTGTACACATGTGCATATCCACTTCTTCTTTATACATTCAACTAGTGAGGAACACCTAGGTTGCTTCAATAACTTGGTGTTGCAAATAATGCTGCAGTAAACAGAGAGGTGCATATATCTTTTTTAATTGTTTCATTTTCTTCAGATAAGCTCCCAGAAGTGGAACTGCTGGGTCCTTCTTTGCCTCTTGTTATATAGTCTTTGTTTTAAAGTATTTTTGTCTGACATAAGTATTGCTATCCAAGCTCCACTCTTTTTTTTTTCATTTCCATTTTCATGAGATACCTTTTCCATCCCTTCATTTTCAGTCTCCATATATGTTTCAATCTGGAGTCTCATGTAGACAGGATCAATTAGCCCAAGACCACACAGCTAAAAAGGAGCAGAACAGGCCAGGACTCCACTCCAAACAGTGTGTCCCTTGACCAGTGCTTTTACCCATCACACCAGCTACAAAAGATGAGGCCCAATGCCTAGCCATATGTGGAAGTTCTAAAATGAACCCCATTAGGTTTAAAATGAAGTGACCATATATAAGGTCTCCAAACAGGGAAACTTTTGAGGTGAGAGAAAGTGCTACAAGTTATGATCCTGAGTGCCAGGCAAACCATGGGCCTCTCCAGTCACTCTACCTAGAAAAAGACCCTAACCACTACTCCTATGGAATCATTCCCCCTCGACAGAGTGGGAAAAAGTAATTATGTTCACCTCAATTTAACCGTTGTATTTAACATCGGTGAGAAACACCATCTCTTTGAAGGAGCAATGCATGCCTCATGCTTTATTTCCTTTTGAAGTTTAGTGGTCACTGTTTTCCAGAATAAGGGTCAGTAAATAATAGGTCATTGGTCTAATTCCGCTCACTTCCCACCAGTTTTTTTTAGATAAAGCTTTATTAGAACACAGCCATGCCCATTTGTTTATATATTGTCTTGACTACTTTTATGCTACAGTAGCAGAGCTTAGTAGCTGTAACCAAGACTACATGGCCCACAAAACTAAAATATATACTACCTGGCCCTTTCAAGAAAATGTTTGTCTATGCCTGCTTTAGAAGGCAAAATTCAAACTCCTCAGCAAACACAGGAGGCCTTCCCCTATCTGGCCCTGCTTCTCATCTCTCATCCCTTCACCCTGCACTGAGAACACTACTCTTATTCTCAGCACCTGCCAAACTGTTCAGCAGGAGTTTGCACACCCTGGGCTCAGAGTGCCCAAATTCCCACCTATTCCTTCTGATAAACACTGCTCAGGATTGTTGTCAGGATGAAGTGTTGTGAGAATTTGGCACTTAAAAAAATGTCTGATGCACAGAAAGCAGTTAATGTATTATTATTATTGTTATTATTATAGCACTATTCTTATTTTTTGAAATATAATCTTAAACAAGTCATCCAACTTCTTCCATATTTCTATTTTGTGATCCATACAAAGCAAAATAAATCTGTTACTGTGTCATACAGAAAGACTGACATTTATAAGTGTTAGTAAATTGTAAATTTAGCTGTTCAGGATCTTCTCTCATTGTTTGTTCATTCAACTCAAACCCTGACTGCTCACACAACAAGATGAATCGAGAAGAGTCTGAAGCACTATAGGGGATTATTCTGACAGTGGTACGGAGCATCCATAAGCCCAATGGTAGCATTGAAGGCGGTACCTGGAAACATCAGAGTGACCTGCTTTACGGACTGTCGTAGCATCTTCATTACTTATGGGATCCCTGGATTTATGAATGGTTTTTTACCATCTTGTCTTATACTGATTCCAATTCTTCTTTCTATATTTGTAACATTGGATAACATATTAGTCACTGAGTTTACTGGTGGCAGGAGGGAAAAAACACGTTAAAAACACCATGCACACCAAATGGATCGTTAATGTTAGGCTACCACTTCTTTCATTGAGCTCTTCTCCGCGTTCCCTGAAATGTGAGTAATAACAGAGTATATGGCCCGCTTTTTTTAACTTACAGATGCCTGCACTGGCACAGGATGCATTCCCCAGAAGGAAAGGCTCATTCAAAAAGCTCACTGAAAAAAGGCCTATAAAAATCTGCGCAAGGGGTCTAATAGAACACACACTTATGCTAAACTGGTCTTCAGTGCCAAATGCCTAATACTTCATTTTGTACTTAAGGACACTGAGACTTAAATATACATAGAGAGATGTGTTCAAAACCAGAAACACATTTTATGACAAGTTCAATTGTCCGATTGCAAATCCAGTTCTGGTTAATATGTGTTCTGGAGTTGATAAGGAAGGAACCACCTTCTCACTCCCAGAATTCCAGAATGCTGAAAAAATTATTTAAAAATAAAAAACCTTATGATATATTTTAAAACTCAAAATGAAAAACATGAAATCCTAAGCTCCAAAAATGAGGAAGGTGTACAACTCAAAGTATAAATGGGAAACTAATGCACAGATGACTCTCAGGAGCATCAAGTGAGGAACAAGGTCTAATGTCCCCCCAGGAGGAACTGGATGTCTCAGCTGAAAATTCTAGAAGTCTGGCAACAAAGATACCAGCAATAATCACAGTCTCTGAAACAGGGTCCAGAAAAATTCCCCCAGCCAGCCAACATCAGGCAGGGATACTTCCTACAGCTTGAAGCTAAGAACGTAGTCAATTGCATAAATACTTTCAGTAATAACCTTTACCATATATTTCTGTGGTATGTTCAAATATGTACCACATTTATGGCATGCTTCCAACTTCAGAATTTAATGGGAAAACTAATCAGGTTCCTGTAAATTCCATGAGGTCTTCCCATAGAAAGCAAATGTGCAACGGTTGCTGCAGGAACACTCCCAGAGAACCTGAACTCCCACCGCAAACAACGCCCTGAAGATGCGTCCAGGTCACATGTTACAATCATGAGGACATTCAACCGGTATGACAAACTACACCTCAAAAACTAAAAATAATAGGATATTCCTATAGAGAACTTCAAGAAGCACATTTAAAATATTCAAAGGTATAAAATCAGGAAAACATATAAGGCAAAAACAGAAGAAGTTTGTAAAAGGACACAGGGACTTGATTATAGCATTACAGGCTTATCTCAAGAAACAAGAAAAACTCAAATAAACAATCTAACTTTACACTTAGAGGTAATATTTGAGGATAAAATAATATAACTTTCCAAAATTTAAGAAGGGTATGAATCCTCAGATGGAATGAGCATATTTAATAAAGAGCAAGATAAATAAAACAAATCTAGATGTACAAACAAAAAAGCAAACCACAAAAATCTAAGACATGGTCTTAAAATTTAGATGGAATGGAGAATTTCCTAAAAGAATAATAATTATCAAATAACCCTTTTAGTGAATTAGAAATTCAAACCTATCAATTATCAGGAAAACAAGAGGAGAAAATTATCAAGAAGCTTCTCCCCATGAAACTCTAGCAGACGTAACATGTTTTGCAGGGAACTTCCACCAAACTCTCAAAAAATGGTAGTCCCAATTTTAAAACTTTTCTAGAAAACAGAAGAACAAAATCTTCAAAATTTCTTTTATGAATCTAGCATAGCAATGCTATAACAAGAGATATCAGAAGTAATGAAAAATATAGACAATTATCAATTATGAATATTGATGCAAAAACACTTAAGAACATACTAGAGAATAAAATGAAACAGCACATTACAAAGATGAACTCACCATGGTAAGAGAGTTCATACTGGAGATGTGGAAATGTTTCATTATTAGAGAAACTATTAACAAAAAATTTACATAACAAGTTTGAAGAGGAGTCACACAATTATCTCCACTGATGCTGAAAAGGACACACACACACACACACACACACACACTCACCGCCACCAAGAACAAATCAAGGATTTCACTGTCACCACTACTAAGTTAATTCTTAAGTTCAATTTTGAAAAAAGTGTAAGTTTATCAAGGATTTTTTTAAATGTAGAAGATAATAGTTGAATACTAAAATAATATATTTTTCAAACTACAGAAATTAAAACTATGATATTTTACCTGAAGACATGCACATTCTTTGGGAAGTCCTGCTACATATGTGGAGAGAAGGGAACAGAACACAGAGGTCATAGGTAGATACAAATAGGAAAGTAGTATATGACATTAAATATTATTGGGTAAAGATTAATTATTCTGGAAATGGTATTCTTGACAAATGGGTAAACCCTTGGAAAATGTGTTAAATTCTCTACTTTGCACAGAAAAAAAAAAATTATAACAGCCCCAGCTGGTGTAGCTCAGTGGATTGAGTGCCAGCCTGTGAACCGAAAGGTCACTGGTTTGATTCCCAGTCAGGGCAGATGCCTGGGTTGCAGGCCAGGTCCCCCAGTTATGGGAGTGCAATCAATGTTTCTCTTCCTCTCCTTCTCCCTCTCTCTCTCTCAAACTAAATAAATAAAACTCTTTTAAAAATTTTATAATGGCTCAAAATTTGTTTCCATTTAATATTTTTGGTCCATAGTTGACCACAAGTAACTGAAACCACAGAAAGCAAAACTATGTATGGGAGGACTACAGTACATCTGCCTGCATCCCCACACTATTGTACACTATGGATCTTATAAAAATTTGCCATTATCATGAACAAAATACAATAAAATCTTATTGGCTTGATTTGAAAAATTTTGAAAGAGTTTGTTTCTCTTGTTTTATATTTATTGGGCATTTTTACAATGAATGAAAGATTTGGTAAGAAATAAAACTACACAAGCATAAGAAGAGTAACAAAGAAATTTGAGTATTATTCAAACCCAAAGTCATGAAGGAAGAAGAAATTTGATTTCATAAAAATACACATTTTTTCTTACTAAAACATAAGTATTATAATTGAAATCAAAAGAAATAAGATTGGGGTGGGGAAGGAGTAAAAAAGAAAGGGGAAGCCAAAATTTTTAAATTTCAAAAGAATACAGCACAGAGGAAAATTTCCTTAATGTATAAACATCTCCTAAAAAATCTTTATGCAAAAGATTTGAACAAATATTCGTGCAAAAGAAAAAACAAATGTCTTGATCATATGGAGCAACGCTAAATATCAGTCACATTAATGGAAATGCAAAAAAAAGTTATGCTATACCATTTTCCATCTCTTATACTGTCAGCAATTAAAATGTTTTGTAACATTTGGTGTAAGTATAATTTGATAAACCTTTTGAAAGAAAGTTGATAATATTTATTAGAAATATAAGCACAAATGTATATTGGCTTATACTTTATACTTTTATTTGCTAACATTTGTTGTTGGGTGCTTACTTTGTACAAATTAACATATATTATTGCTATTCCCATTTTTCAAATTAAGAAAGTGAAAATTTTCCCTAAGACATTAATGGTGTAAAACAGCTCAGGAACGGAGAAAGCACCAAGACTTCATCAAAGATGCAGATAAAGAATACATTTCAAGGAATAAGATGCTGAAAAACAACTACTGTACACTCTCACTAGTATGTAGAAACTAAAATAGTGAAAGTCACAGAATCAGACAGTAAAACAGTGGGGCTGTGGGAAGGGAAAATAGAGAGTTTTGTGTAATGGGTATAGAGTTTCAGTTCTGCAATATGAAAAAAGTTCTGAAGATCTAGTATACGACAATGTGACTATAATAATACCGTATTCTACAGTCAGATTAGCTACGAGGGTGAATCATTAGTATTCTCACACAGAGAGGGAAAGAGAGAGAGGGAAAGATGCTATTGATGGTGATAGATGTCGTAATTTCCTCAATTTGGTGATTATTTCACACTGTACACGTATACCAAATCCTTTAAATATATACAACTATAATTTAAATATATATAATTTTCAATAGCTAATTATATCTCACTAAAGCTGGGGAAAAAAAGAAATAAGAGGAGAAGCTTCTGCAATGGACAGAGACAGAGCTGCTGATACGTACAAAAGGGCACGCAGCCTCAGGAGGGAGGGTGGGAATGACATCCATAGAAGTGGTAGCAAAGCCAGTGCTTATTGGATGCTTGTTGGGTGCCAATTCTTCCTTAAATGTTTACATGCATTATCATCCTCTTAAAACCTCTGGGAGGTAGATTCCATTGTTATAAATGATTGACAAATCAGAATGCAGAGACTTAGAGAAGTGGTTTTAAGTTCCCATGGTCTTAGGGGGTACAGCCAGAAGTGGAATCCGGGTAAATCTGAGTCCAGAGTTTGAGCACAGAACTATCGTGCAACACCTCCACAGGGTAATAAATACCCCAGCATCACCAGAGAATTAGTCAAGGTAAGTGTTCCAGGGGTAAGTGGGGAAAAAAATATGGACCAGAGTATACAATGTGCTTGTCCTTCTCCAGTTCTGAAGTTGAGCCAACTAAATATTACTGTTGGTTGAATTTGTTAATTGGAGTAGCCATATGAAAGACTTACTTGGGCTGATGTCCCTAAGCAACTCAACTATTTGTGGGGTTATAGGGGGCACAATTTTAGGTAAGGCTTCCACCTCTAACAATTTTAATCACATGGTCACTGGGTGGGGTGTTATTTTCTTTTTACAGATAACAATACAGAGATTCAAAGAAATTGGGTAATTCATTAAAAATTACAAGGTCAGCAAGCATTTAAACTGAGGTCTTTAGTAACATGGATATATTCTGGTCCAGGATGTGAACAAGACTTGCCCCCCTGCCACCCCCCGCACCCCGCACCAAGTTATAAGACCACCGTAAGTGGTCAAACAACCAATGCTTACCTTGCCTCAAAATATATAACATAAACTCATCATTTTAAAAGCTGGGTTTTTCTACCCTAACATGGTTAACTGTTGGCAAGATTAACATAAAGTCAATTTAAAGGCAAAAGATGATAAACCACATCTTAAAGTTTCCACAAGCAAATCAGGATTTCCAAGGCAAAGCCCAGTATTCTGCTCAGACCTCACGCAGGTGGTGTAGAGATTTCCTATTGCTCTTGATCTTCAAAGACAGAGGTAGGTAAATGCTCTCATTTGTTTAATTGTCCTGGTTTCATCTTGACTTTCATTTTCTAAGGTAAGTAGTTTATAAATGAATATCAAGCACAAGTCACTGAAATTATGTCAGTCTAGCCAATGAGAATCGGGCTATCTTGCTGGTGAGAAGCTATGATCCTCCCTTCCATTTTTAAAAATGCAGCTCCTAATCTTCTACAAAAGCCACAGCTTGAATCGCGTTTATAAAAATATCACTGAATTACACCCCCTAGGCAGGAAAATTGGTTTAGGAATTCATGTTCTCAGACTCTCTTCTTTTCAGCACCCGTTAATTCTGTAATTTCATGATTTTTTCTTCTTTTCCCTGTATTTGGGGGAGGTTTAAAAAAAGAAGAGAGAGAGAACAAATCATACCATGATTTTCTGAGTAAACCGAACAAAAGTAATGTCACAAAACTGGGTTATATCCCAATAAAGAGACTATCTGAGCAATAACACAGCCTAGGAAGAAGCTGAAAACCTCCTCCACAGTGGTCAGCGGTAAGTAGGTATTGGACCTGATAGAATTTTATCTCTGAAGTGGATGTGCAGCTACAAACAGCCAAAGAGTGTTGGAACAGTAAGTGCCAAGCTCCACAATGCAGACAATGTAAGCCCATCCTGCATTTTCTGCACAGCAAGCTTTGCTGTTATAGCACAGATGTGTGTGTGTGTGTGTGTGTGTGTGTGTGTGTGTCTCTCTCTCTCTCTCTCTCTCTCTCTGACACACACACACACACACACACACACACAAGAAATGCTGCTACATCTAGATCCGACATCCAGAGTTACTTAGTTATTATTTTGATTGTTTCACAATATTCAAAATTATGTGAAAATCAATTTTAAAAAATCAATTGTTTTTAGCACTCTTTACCGACAATGAAATAGCAATTTGGAAGGTAACAACACAATCCTGTATCCTTTTTGTGTCCTACGTTTCCTTCAGTCCCTAAATCTATTTGCTGTAGTCAAGAATTAAAGTGACAGTTCCTACTCACTATCTTAGCATAACTAGTAAACAATACAGTGAATTGTTACAGAACATCTCCAGGCTACATCATGCTTCCCTACTTTAGGTTAGGAAGGGGGACCTGGAGTGATGGTGGGGAAGGGAAGTGGAGACAAGTTACAGGCTCTCCCAATCAACAACTAACCCTTTGCGACAGCACAGATGGAACTGGAGAGCATCATGCTAAGTGAAATAAACCAGGCGGTGAAAGACAAAAACCATACGATCGCACCTTTAACAGGAACCTAATCAACAAAATGAACAAGCAAGCAAAATACAACCAAAGACGCTGAAATTGAGAACAGGCTGACAGTGACCAGAGGGGAGCAGGGAGGGGATTATAGGGGAAAGGGGAAGGGTTTACAGGAACACAGGAACAATAACAAGGGGTGGTGGAAATAGGGGAGGGAGGTGGGGAGGCCTGGGGTGGTACGGGGGGAAAGGCAGAAAACTGTACTTGAACAACAATAAAAAAAATGTTAAATAAATAAATAAACGCGAGGACATATATTGGGCGTTTCCTCAGCTGGCGGCCTGGCAGTAGTATTTCTCCATTTCTGGAAAAGTTGCTGGCAGTGGACTGCGTGCCCCCCTCGATGCGCACACATGTGTTCCGAGGGCCATCCCCGTTTGAATTATTCTACGTCTATCATCTCTGGGCAAAATCCCTTCAGAGCAGAACGACTCTGGAAGGCCTCAGACGCACACAGAGAACTGGACAAAATTCCATATGGCCCAGTATTTAAAAATCAGATATTATTCTATTTAGGAAAATTTGAACTTTGTATTTTTAACTCTAATAAAATTGAAACAGGTAATTTATATGGGGTAAATCTGAGAAACTATCTCAAACACAAAGTTAACTATTTCTATCTCCTTGGTAGAGTCTGACTTGCTCTGTTTCAAATATAAACCCCAAGTTTTATATCCATGGGCACCTAGTAAGCACCAAATATTATTTATTTCTCTCTTTGAATAAGACTATCATTTAACTCTGTGTATCCTGAAAAAATTAACAAACTCCCCTTTATTTCTAACTTTCCCCAGAGTGTTTCTTGGAAAATCATGCGACTTTCATATTTCTTTTATTGTTTTTCAGATTATATTAGAACACAAACAATGGAATATTATTTTATCTGTGCCCAGTATGGACAAACGTTAAGCAAAAAAGAGAGGAGATGTTTTTCCTTGGTTTCTCATGGCCCCTCATCTGTGCCCTGTAGAATCAAATGTCCCATCTTAAGGTAGGAAATGGGATTTGGCCTTTGGCACCTCTGCCTTTCCTCGTTTGTGACTATGTCTGTATTCATTACCTCTAAATCACATTGGATGATAAGTTTCACAGCTCTCAGGAGAGTTTATGCTTCAGCTGAAGGCGGAGGAATGTGACCTCACCCAGGTAAACCACCTAAACTGTCTTCTGAAGTGTTCTAAAGCTCTGACAAGCTCTTGAGCCAAAATCAGAGATGCACGGCTGGACAGTCAACTTACCTTGGTCTCCCAAGGAAGGAAAAGGTTTTCCTTCTTTTCTTTCTCTCTTTTTTTTCCACTCTCCCTTTTTTACAACTCATATCTATCATTCTTTTAGCATCTGCGCCATACTGGGTGTTGAAGATACAAGGGTAAAGAGGTCAACACTGCAGGACTCGTGAGTCATTCACTGGGAAACTTTTGTTTAAGTGAGGAAGACCCTCTGTTCAAATGCCACGTCATTCTGATCATTCCAAACTGATGTTTAAAGTAGACTATTAAACTTTATCAACCAGCTTTTGAAAACAAAGAATTGATATCTTCTTGCTAAAAAAAAATAAATAAAAAAAGTTGTTCACTTAGTTCTGAAAATAAACTTACATGATACATTTTTGGTTTTCCCCTGGAAAACAGTTTGTGTTAGAGGTTACAAATTTGTCATGCTAACAGCATAATCAGCTTTATCAGCAGAAGTTTAATTTTCTTCATTTTTCTTAGTTAAAAAGGCAATCCTGGATGGCATCATTCTTCCTGAGTGATGTGCAAGCTGGAGACACCTTTCACATGTGGCTCCAGCTTCTGTTCCAGCATCAGCTCCCGTCACTCCCCCCACCCCTGCCCTGTCTCCTACACCAGGCCACCCTGCTCCCAACCACGTGTGTTAAAGCCACTTAAGATTAGCTGTGCAAACAACTCAAGCATTTAATACCTTCATGATTTTGATCAAGTAAAACTTCTGCTTTAAAGAGCCTTCCCTGTCCCTTTCCTGTTCGCTTTGAAAATATCCAGCTTGCCCTTTAAATTTGAAGTCAAATGTCATCTTTTCTAAGAGACTTTCTCTGACCCCCACTACCCCCCGCCACCCCACACACACACATTCCAGCAGAGCCTACTGCACAGTCAGGAGGAGGCACTCGACTCCACACAGCATGGCCCAGCATTAGCTTAAACTGTCACCCAGCGGTACCTGAGTGGGTGAGATTTGCACATGGGTTTTGAACTGAAGGGATTTCCCTGTCTGCTTAGCTGTGTTTTGATTGTATATTTTGGTGCAGTGTTTTATCTGAAGCTTATAAGGAAAGCAAGTTTGCATATATCCAATGGGGAGAGCATATGCAAAATGAGTAATTTCTCCACTTTCATAAACAGAGCTCATAGAAATTATGCCAGAGACTATCAAAAGAGAAACTTCAGGTAAAATCTAAAGGAGCAACATGAATGGGGGCTGTAGTGGTTAAGAGGGCTGATTTTGGAAAGCCAAGATAATTGCAGCTACCTAAATCTGAATCTCACTACACACATCCTCTAAAAAACTGTACAGATCAACAAATACAAATAAATCCATACAAATGCTATAATTTTGATATATACAGAGGATAAAAGCCACTATAATTTCAAAGTATCTATATTTAGAAAACTAAATACCAATGACTAGCAAAGCTTTCTCCGAAACTCCCACCATAGCCTTTTCAGAGAGCAGGCTGGGGGAGCAGTAGAAAGAGAGAAGGATCGTATCGAGGCAAAGTGTGCAGAAGAGAGAAGAAGGGATTGATTAGGCTAATGGCACGCTCGGTCACACAATGCTGATACAGAGTAGGGACTTGGAACTGGATATGGTGCTTAAGGAGGAGACAGCCTTGAAATGTTTTTGAGGAAAAAGAGAATAAAAGGGAAAGAAATGACTGGTGAAAGAAAAAATAAAAGTTATGTTAAGATCCTTCCAGACAACGTTTTTGAAGGAAAATTCAAAAAACACACACAACAATTCATCTGCCTGCCCCTCCCTGCCACGCCCCTGCCTCCTACTGAAGGAGCTGCAGTCTTCTACTCCGACAGAAGATGGCAACCTTGGCCAAGAAATCTGGGAAACCACTCCAATCTGCCGGGCCAATCAAACCAATGTTATCTGCAGCTTTCTTCTATACAAAGCTACCGTAAAAAATTAAATTACAACTTTCATCTGAGAAACTTTTCTCAAATAAAGAATAATAAATTCAAAGTAAACTAACATAACAAACAAACCTTAATTATTACCCTAAAACTATTGGCAGTACAAAAAGACATAAAATTAAAACTTTAAATCTAAGAACCAAAATGGGGGCTAAAACAAAAAGAAATGAAACAAGAGTTGGTTGATTTCAGGAAAGAAGTAGAAGAAGGTAATGCCCTAACATGAAGTAAGCTCAGTTATATGTCCTGTATGATATTCAAAATAGATTTGAATGAAAACTGAATGAGGAGCATTGAAGAAAAACAGGAAAACAACAAATAAAATAAAAACTTTTTAAAAAGAGCCAGAGAGAAATGGGTTGAAATGAAAAGTACGCAATGAGAAGTCAACATATGTATAAGCGGAGATCCTAGAAGAATAAGAATGCAGCAAAACAGGACAATTATTTTAGACTATCACTCAAAAAAAAACTTTGCAAAAATAAAAGACTCAAATCTACATGAGAGCCAAATAAGCACCAGGAAAATTGATCTAGGAAGATCAATTCTAAAATTCATTCTACAAGAACTACTCAAATTTAGGAATTTAAAAAAATGTCAGGGCTCCAGAAAATATAGTTTGCAAGGCCCAGGGAATTAAACTGGTACCATGTGTATCAAAATCAGTAGGCAAAACAGGCAAAAATGAAGTGGCACTTACACAAATATCATGAAAAGGAAGTGTGCACTGATAATATTTTATTCAACCATGTTATTTTTTCAGTATCAAGGCTATACAGTATTAGAGTTTAAATTCACAAGAACTCAGGGAATGCCATATCCATAAGCCCTACTTAAAGATGGGTTTTATACAACCAAAAAATGACTGAAGAAACTTAGCCCAAGTCTCCAAATGTCTCAAGAATAAGAATAATGAGTATACTGAATATCAGATTCCGATTACATTTAAAACAATGATCAGAGCTAAATTCACAGCTTAAAATACTTCTACAAATAAGAGTTAAACAGTGTATATAAATCAATTACAGTGGTAAAAAGACCACATAGATTTAACAGTAGATCCAATAATAAAGAAAGAAACAAGGGTTGCAGAATAATATAAATATGTCTTTACAAAGTTTAATTTTGCAATTACTACCTTTATAAAGTAAAGGTATAGGGAGATAAAGAAAAGTAGAATAATGTCATTGATTATATCAATAAGCAGGAGTCAAAGAATACCATTTAAAACTGACAAACCACACATTAAGCGTTATACAAAATAAGGAATCAGGGAGATTTCTTTTAATTTTAAAAAGTACAAAAATAACTACATATACAAGATTTTCTAACTTGCAAAAGAAATTTTAGAAAATGAACAAAAAAATATGATAGCAAAATTGAATGATTTCAACTCATCTCTTAAAAAAACAATTTTCCACTTGGCTTATAAAGGAAACCCCAAATGCATATGAATATTGGTTACAAAAGACACATCCAAGCAAATTCAATAAGAGAAAACGTGAAGGAACGGACAAAGGTACGCCAGGCAAGTGGAAAACCCAAGAAAGCACAAGCTGCAATCCTTATATCAGATAAAATAGAATTCTATGAAAAAGCATTAGTATGATCTGCAAGGACACTTTTTAATCTTAAAAGTTACAATTCATCTTGAAGATAAAACATTTATGAATAGTGATAACTTTATATATTAACACCTTTTAAAGCAACAACTTTGTAAAACAGGAGCTGTAAGAGATGTCAGTAGATACGTAAAGAAACAAATAATAGAAGACTATCACATTATTTTCAGTACAAGACAAGTCAAACACACAAAAGAAAATAAGTGTATAGAAAACCTAAATAATATAACCAGTTTCATTTATACATTTGAACTTCATACTATGGTAACAAAGAATACAACTTTATCTCGAGTGTACATAGGACATTCCTAAAACTTGTCATATATTACATTAAAAATAAAGCACCACTAAGTTTATAAAGTATAAGTATTATAAGAAGGCTGCAAATGGACTACAATGAAATAAAATTAGATATTATTAACAAAAATTTTAAACACCTGTCACCTTGATTTTTTTCATTGAATAACTCTTGATTAAAAGTGGAAATGAAAACTAAAGTTAAAGAATTTCTAAAGAATACTTTTGTAACAAATGAAGAATGAAAATAAATGAATTAAATTCCTAATTTAAAAAGCTAATAAGTGATCCAAGCTGGTGGAAGAGTAAGAGGAAGCTACACTAATCTCCTCCTAGGACCAATCTGGAATTGCAGCTAAATTGTAGATAAATCATCCCAGATAACCAACTGAACACTAGCCAGAGAGAAGCCCTACTTACTGGTAATATAACCCAAGAAAAACTCTGAAGATAGGACAAGTCAAAGCCCTGAGCCCGAGGACTATGTGCCCACTAGGACTATGTGAACATTTACAAATGGATTTCATTCACTTGGCCAAAATCACAAAACTTTACATCTGTTTAGTAATAGCTTTAAAAAGTCTGATAAGATTGGCTAATATTCTGTTACAAAAAGATTATGAATTATGTTTTCATCACCTGAGGAAACCCCCTACTGATTGAGAAATCTACCTTATAAGTAAAATATTTAAGCAGTTTTGAACAGAATAACAGCCACAAAGCTCTGGAAGGAAAGAATAATAATATTTTAGATCAAAACAATCCAATTTTTCAAATAAGTTTAATCTACTCGGCCTAAATTCTACCTGTAGTCCTAATAGTATACAACCTACATTTAAAAATACTCATAAATTTTTGTATGAATGCTCATAAATGTGTTGCAAGAAAATGTATGAGTCTGGGACCTCCTGCCAAGAGGAAGGCATAGGTAGATGCACTTTGCCTCCTCACAAAACCAAAAGAAAGACAACAACAAATTTAAAAACAAAAAACAAGTAGAACTGCCAGAAACTTGAACTGTATGGAAGTCCAACAGCCAAGGAGTTAAAGAAGAAACATTCATCCAGACAGGTAGGAGGGGCAGAGTCAGGCAGCCAGGTAGAGAGGATTCGAAGCAAAGCAGCACCTAGAGGTCCAGGGCAGGTGAGGTGGCAGCTGGTGAAGCGGGTGGTCCCACATTCACATGTGGATAAATGGAGAGGGACAACTGGGGAGCGAGACAGACCAAGCAACCCAGGGTCCCAGTATGGGGAAATAAAGCCTCAAACCTCTGACTGAAAACACTTGTAGGGATTGAGGTGCTGGAAGAATTCCCAGCCTCAAAAGAGAGTTTGTTGGAGAGACCCACAGGGTCCTAGAATGTACACAAAACCACCCACCCAGGAATTAGCACCAAAGGAACCCAATTTGCTTGTAGGAAGCAGAGGAAGTGACTGAAAGCCTGCAGAGAGAGTACAGCAAGCAGCATTGTTCCCTCTCTGACCCCTCCCCCACAAATAGCACCACATCGCAGCAATGTGGGTTGCCCCACCCTGGTGAACACCTGAGGCTCTGCCCCTTACTACGTAACAGGTGCACCAAGACAAAAAATGATGGCCCAATTGAAAGAACAGATCAAAGCTCAAAAAACAGAACTAAGTGATAAAGAGATAGCCAACCTATCACATGCAGAGTTCAAAACCCTGGTAATCAGGATGCTCACAGAAATGGTTGAGTATGGTCACAAAATAGAGGAAAAAGTGAAGGCCATGAAAAGTAAAATAAAAGAAAATGTACCACAAACCAACAGTGAAGGGAAGGAAACTGGGACTCAAATCAATGATTTGGACAAGAAAGAAGAAATAAACATTCAACCAGAACAGAATGAAGAAACAAAAATTCAAAAAAAAAATGAGGACAGGCTTAGGAACCTCTGGGACAACTTTAAACTTTCCAACATCTGAATCATAGGGGTACCAGAAGGAGAAGAGGAAGAGCAAGAAATTGAAAACTTATTTGAAAACATAATGAAGGAAAACTTCCCCAATCTGGCAAAGGAAATAGACTTCCAGGAAGTCCAGGCAGTTCACAGAGTCCAAAAAAGTTGGACCCAAGGAAACACATACCAAAGCACATCATAATTACATTACCCAAGATTAAAAGCAGCAAGAGAAAAGGAGACAGTTACCTACAAAGCAGTGCCCATCAGCCTATAAGTTGATTTCTCAAAAGAAACCTTATAGGCAAGAAGGGGCTGGAAAGAAGTATTTGAAGTGGTGAAAGGCAAGGACCTACACCCAAGATTGCTCTATCCAGCAAAGCTTTCATTTAGAATGGAAGGACAGAAAAAGTGCTTCCTAGATAAGGTTAAGTTAAAGTTTAACATAACCAAGCCCTTATTATGTGAAATGGTTTACCTAAGAAAAAGAAGATCAAAAACACAAACAGTAAAATGACAATAAACTCACAATTATCAACAACCGAACCTAAAAAAAAAATGAACTAAGCAAACAACTACAACAGGAACAGAATCACAGAAATAGAGATAACATGGAGGGTTATCAGTGGGGAGGGGGAGGGAGGAGAGAATGGGTGAAAAGGTGCAGGGAATAAGAAGCATAAATGGTAGGTACAAAATAGATGGAGAGAAGTTAAGAATAGCATGGGAAATGAAGAAGCCAAATAACTTATATGTATGACCCATGGACATGAACTAAGTGGGGGGAATAATGGTAGGAGGGTGGATATAGGGCAGAGGGGAATAAAGAGGAAAAAAAATGGGACAACTGTAATACCATAATCAGTAAAATATATTAAAATTTAAAAAAGAAAATATGTGAGTCTTGTATATATCCTTCCCTGACAGACTCTACACTCTCACATCATGAATATATCAAGTATTATTAAAATGAATATTGTATACACAGACATATGCTATGAAAGCACAAGTTACATTTCAAAAAAAAAGATACCAGTAGATATATACTTGCATGATATACATCCAGGAGACTGAATTTATTGGAAAAGACACCAATAAAGGGCAGATTTAAAATCATTTAAGAAAGAACCATATTCAGTATTTATAACTGTAAATACTACTCCTGAATTCCAGGGTATACATCCATGGAATCATGTTTTTCTGTTTAAATTTGTCAGGGATCCTGCAACCAGAAATACAAACTCACTTAAGGTCTAACACTGCAGCTCACTAAAAGGCCGACAAAGCAAATGACTTTTGGAAGTAAACATTTAACCCAAAACTTTAGAAATGATAAAAATGATAAGGGGTGTGCATTACTTCCTTCTAAGACTTTTAGATTAAGACCCATGATAGGAGAATAAACTGACCCCTAAATTTACATTTTATTACTTGTCTCCTTTTCTGAATGATTGCCCTATTCTTCCTGCTGAGTTTGAGTACTAGACTATTAAAATGGCTAATTATTTTTGCCCTTCTCTCCACAGACTCCCTTTCTTTAAACTTTTTAAAGTCCTTAATTTGCTGTTACCAAACAATTGTAATGTGGGACAATGTTTCCAACTCTTGAGTTTGTCAGCTGGGCCTAGATCTTAATATTAAAATTAACCTAAATACATCAACATGACTTAATTGGATCTAAGACTCAACAGTTTAGC
This sequence comes from Anoura caudifer, assembly GCA_004027475.1. Classification (NCBI taxonomy): domain Eukaryota; kingdom Metazoa; phylum Chordata; class Mammalia; order Chiroptera; family Phyllostomidae; genus Anoura; species Anoura caudifer. The sequence continues at coordinate 18,369 of PVKU01004880.1, forward strand.
TGCTTTCATGTATTTTTCAGACTTAAAAAAAACTCAGAAAATGTCAGGTATAAAAATGGACACAGGACTAATAATACAAACTATGGTCCAATTATTTTCTTATAAATCTATATGTACAAAAATCATTACATAATTTGTTTAATTACCCCCAAGGTGAAACCCATTAAAATTTAATAGCAATTCCTAACAACCTTAGTATCTGCTTAATGTGCATCCTTAAGATTATTCTAATGTGATCAGAGGGCCTTTCTATGCTTACACACATCAAAATGTGGCCCAGACTTTGACACGGTTAGCCAGCCTAAATATTCAAAATGATCACCGTGAAGCATTCAAGATATCAAATTACATCTGTTCCTATAAGGATTTCCAGTGCACATTAAAATATATTATCTGCAGTAAACCTCTATGTCCCAAATAACAAAACAGTTCAAATTTTAGAGGCAAAAAAAAAAAAAATCAACATCGATACATGAGGAAGAATATTTCTACACAATAAAATTGCCTTTGACTATGTAGTCACCAAGCAAGATGGAGTTTGGAAAACAGACACCTGGAGAGACACCTTAGTTAATAATGGGACAATTAACTCATCAATTGAGCAGGCACTTTGGTTGAGCAAATTGAACCAAGAGGCTTATTCTCTTGGTTAGGTATACACCAACTAAAGATCCGAAAGCAAAGTGAGTGGGTTTCAAATGTTACTTACGATGATTGATTCATCCTCATACTGTGGTCTTCTTTCCAATCTTATATCTTGGTGCTTATAGAGTACTGCACTGCCATTAGCCTTAGCTAGCCTAGGGGTGGAATCGCTAGATCATAGATCATATTTAGTTCCATACGTATAAAACCAAAAACCCATACAATGTGAGTTTATCAATTTATTCTCTCACTTGCAGTGCCGAACTTCCATTTACTGTACATTATTGTCAATATTTGGAAGTTTTGGTCTTAAATTTTAACCATTCTAGTGGGTACATAATAGTACAGAGCCATGGCTTTAATTTACATTTCCCTAATTAAAAAAAAAAAAAAATGTGGTTGGGCACAGATGCTTGCTAGCCCTTTTGATATCCTCTTTGTAGTGTTGGTTTTTCCTGACCGGTGTGGCCCAGTTGGATGAAGTATCATCCCATAAACCGAAAGGTTGATCCCCAGTCAGAGCACATACCTAGGCTGCTGGTCTGCTTCTCTCTCTCTGTCTCTCTCTGTCTGTCTAGAAGAAAAGTGTTGGTTCACATCTAAACAGTTTTCTCCCGTAGGTTACCTTCTCTTATGGATCGTGGGAGTTCTTCAGGTATTCTGATGTGAACACTTTGCACCTGCTTATATCATAAATATCTTTTCCCAGTCTGTAACTTGCCTTTCACTATTTAATGGTGTCTTTTGGTGAACACTTCTTAATTTTAATGTCTTTCTCTTTAGTGAATCTGTGTCTTATTTAAGGATGTTTGCCTACCCCAAAGTGATAATTTCCTACATTTTCTTCTAAATGATTTTGTATTTTATATTTCACATTAAGATATGCCTCCCACATGGCATTAAATTTGCTATGGCAACAGTGAGGGTCAAGTTGCATTGCTTTCCACGTGAATTTCAAATTGGCCCAGGATCATTCAAGGAGAGTTCGTCCTCTAACCACTCCTCTCAAGTGTTACTTTTATAATAAATCAAGTTTTACTAGGCAGGTGTACCTCTTTGTACCAATACTGTACAGTAATAACCACTGTGGCCTTGCAATAATAAGTTATAGTGTCTAGCAGAGGTGACTTCCAAGATTGTCATATCTGTGGTCTTTTCCATTCCCATAAATATTTTAGAACTAGTTTGTGAACTTCTACAAAAAAATCTACTGGGGTTTAGACTAAATTTTTCTGGGTCACTATAAAGCGCATCATGAAAACAGGCTGGTGTGGGGACAAGGGGACAGACAAGTGCACTTAGGCTGGGGCCCCTAACCTGGCCTCCTGCTGTTCTCAGTCTGTTGTTATACCCATCAGATGAATTCCTGACTGTAAATATCATATTTTCCACTTCTAAAAAAAGTGATCTGATCCTTTTTTTTTAAACAACAGAAACTTATTTTGTCATAGTTCTGAAAGCTGGGAAGTCCAAGATCATGGTGCTGGTTGGTCCGGTTTCTGGTGAGAGCTCTCTTCTTGGCTCACCGATAGCTGGCTGCCTTCTCTCTTTGTTCTCACATGAGGCAGACAGAGCTCATGTCTTTCCCTCGTCTTACAAGGGCACCAGCCCTATTGGATTAGGGCAGAGGTGTCAAACTCATTTTCACTGGGGGCCACATCAGCCTCAAGGTTGCCTTCAAAGGGCTGAATGTAATTTCAGGACTGTATAAATGTAACTACTCCTTAACTAGGGGCAAGGAGCTCGGCACTGCCGCAGGGTAAAAACAAGGTGCCAGGCAGATAATACAAGGTGGAGGGCTGGATTCAGCCCTCGGGTCTTGCATTTGCCACCAGTGGATGAGGGCCTCACTCTTATGACCACAATTAACTGTTATCATCTCCTCACAGGCCTTATCTCAAGTAATAGTCACATAGGGAATTAAGGCTTCAACACACAAATTTAGGGTGGGGGACACATACATTCAGTCCATAACACTTCACCCTTAGCCCCCTAAAGTCCATGTCCTTCTCACATACACATACATGTACTCCATTCCACCAATCCCAAAACTCTTAACTCACTGTGACATCAAACTAAAGTCTACAGTCCAAAGTCCCATCTAAATATCATCCACATCAGATACAGGTAAGACTCTCGGTAAGGCAAAATGCCTCTGCTGCTGGAAGCCTGTGAAACCAGGCAAGTTATGTGCTTCCAAAATACAATGGTGGGAAGGAATTGAACATTCTCATTCCAAAAGGAAGAAACAAGAATGAAGGAAAGGGTGACAGGATCAAGCAGGTCTAAAACCTGCAAGGAGTTTCATTAGATCTTAAGGCTTGAGAACCATCTTGTTTGGTTGGATGCACTTGCTTGCAGGGCCACTGTGGGTCTCCCCACCCCTTCAGCTCTCTGCTGAGGGCCCCCACCCTGGTTCTGTTCAAAAGCCCTGCCCTCTGAAACCAGGAAGGAAGCAGCCTTGCCCCCTGGATCCGTGGTAGGAGTGGCAGTTCTAGATCTCGGAATCACATTTTTTCCTTTTCTTGAAAGATAACCCATGTTAGCAGCCTCCCTTCATTTCATTCCTTTTTTTAAAAAAAACAGGCAGTATTTCTCCTGGAGAAATCCCATCTCCGTTTCTGTCTTCTGATGAGATAGCTGATTAGATCCACATTTACACCCATATTAATCCCCTATCAAAGGGTTGTTCCGCGACACCATTAGTATTCTCTTCAGAACACCTTCATCACTTTTTGCACTATGGATAGGCTGAGAATTTTCCAAATATGTAAGTTTGGGTCCCTTTTTGCTTAATGATTCCTTCTTCAACTCATCTCTCACCTCTTTTTTTAATTGAATTTATTGGGGTGACATTGGTTAATAAAGTTATGTAAGTTTCAGGCATACAAGTCTATAATACATCATCTGTATATTGTACTGTGTGTTCATCACCCAAAGTCATGTCTCCTTCCTTTACCACTTATCCCTCCTTTACCCTCTGTTACCCTCCCCAACCCCCTTTCCTTCTGATAATCACCCTACCATTGTCTGTGTCTATGAGAGTTTTTTTCTTAATCCCTCACCTTTTTCACCCACCCCCAACTCCCCTCCCTCTGACAGCTGTCAGTCTTTTCTCTGTATTCTTAAACATGTTACTCATAGTTATTTTAACTACATCTGTTATCTACAATAATTGTACCACCATGGGTTTTTTTCTGTTACCTGTTTTTCACTCGTTTTTTCCCATGTTGCTCTAGCATAACTCATAAATTTGCATCAGCTGCTTGACATTGTAGTAAAATATTATTCAGGACCTGTAAAAGGTTGCATATTCCTCCAAAAACGGTTAAAATTTTTGTGTGGCATTTTTTTGTTTATTCATTTGTTTGTTGTTGTTTTGTCTTAGTTGATATTTCATTTTGTTTCACAGGCAGGTAGCCTAACAGCAGATCATTTGATCCTTCCACACCTTGGTGTTTTAGGCTTTATTGGGGCTGGTTGGAATGTAACATTCACTCCTAAAATATATGTTTTACTTTTGGTGTGTGTGGCAATTACTCCTAGAGCTTCTGTGGTCCTAATATTAAGTCCAAGGGATTTACCAAGGTGTTTGTCTGGGGAGACATAAACTTGAATCTGTTGCTTACCTGTATCTAATTATTGCTGAAATCTCTAATCGGCTCTTTTCATTCCCAGCTGCTATTTTCTGCTGGATTTCTTTAAGACTCTCCCTATACACATGCAGGGTAGAAGTTGGTTCAGAACTTAAGGGGAAGTTGTACACAGACTTTGGGGCTCCTTCTGCATAGTTCCCTACTTGGTGAGATTTTTCCCCCTCTCTATAGTATATTGTCCAACTGTTCTGTGGCCCTGAACTCTGAGCTCTCAAAACTGCCACATTCTAATTCATTTCCAAATAGAATGCTTGCAGGTGTAGTAAGTTACCATCCCCCAATCGTACTGCCTTAATAAACCAGAGGATTCAAAAGTAATACCAAGATTCTATGTCATTTTTGTTCTGCCAGTCACTTCATTCACTGGAACACTAACCTAGAATCGTGCAATGATAAAACTAGAAAGGATTGCATAGATTCTTTCCATTTCAACACCTTTATTTCAATTATGAGAAAAAGAAACTACACCCAGAAATTAAATAATGGGTCTAAAATCTCTAATATCTTATTAAGCAAATAATCTCCTATTTCCAAACTTTATTTGGACTCTTTCACTGTGCTACATCTGACCTTTTTTATCTCATTCTTATTTTAATAAGGTTTTCTAATTGCTCATGAATTTTTCTAGTTACTATCACAAAGTGACAACTTTATATTCTCACTGTTCTCACTGTTCTCCTGGTAATTGTTGAGAAATTCATCTCCATAACTATGGTGGTTGCTTGAGCAACTTTTGATAATGTGATTCTCACTGCTTTCCCTGTTCTTGAAGGGATAATAATAAGGATTTCTTCTCCAGCTGAGTCCCAGAAAATGTTTGCCTCATTAGCTCAGGAAACACTCACAAGCTAATTCATTCAGTGGTAGAGGCAAGAATACCTAGCATATGGCTTCATTCAGCAAATGTGGTCTCAATCCATTAAAAACAAACAAACAAACAAACAAACAAAAAACACACAATAACACATTCACTGATGTTTTTGCACTGTGGAATAAATGTCCAACAAACAAAATCTATACACAATAACTGTCACAAGAAGTAGCTTTCCCTTCCTTCTTAAATAGACAACAGTCCACAAATTCATTCACATCTTCGTGAAAACTATTAGAACTGGAACCAGAGTCTTGTGGAAGAATTGATTTAGAAATCAGTCATCTAGGGTAAAGTTTTTATTTCTTCTAAGCTTACAGGAATGGTGTATTTTTTTTCCTCCCTGATATCCACTGGTAATCTATTTAATAATGAAGTTATAAATAGTAGTCACAATAAAAACTGTTATATGCAGATCAAAAACCCAATTCCTTTCCCTCCTGGCCACACAACTAGGCAAAATTTACCAGCCTCTTTTACAGTGAGATATCATGGAATGTAGTCAATTCCAAGGCTGGCCCATAAAAACCTCCCACCTGTAATCTTTCTGTCCCTTTCCCATCTGCAAGCAGAGGAAGACAAGCCTTATAGGTAGTTGAACCCTATGGTGGAGGATGCCTGCATCCCAAAGCAGTTTGTAAAGAAGAGATCCCAACCTCTATCACTGCCAGCCTCCATTGGACTACGCTGTCTGATATCCTTGCAATAGAGGAATACAGTTAATTTTTATTGTATATCAAAAAAATTTGCTAATTATTAACTCAATCTGTACAGTGTTGAGCATTGTCTATTCACAATTATATCATTCACAAATAAGAGAGTTTTATTTATTCCTTTATAATCTTCACATTTATTTCATTTTCTTGATTTATTGCACTGACTGTGACTTCTAGTAAAATGTTGAATGGAAGTGGTGATAGCTGGCATCTTTCTTAGGCTCAATATCCAAAGGAATGTTTTCGACAGCTTGCCATTAATTATGATGTTTGCTACAGGTGTTTTAGACATGCTTCATCAGATTGGGAGGATTCTCCTTTATTTAGATTAATCATGAATAGATATTGGATTTAATCATAAAGTATTCAGCATCTATTTAATAGACTGTATATTTTCCCTTTATTCTATTTATATGGTGAGTTACATTGCTTGAGTTAATAATATTGAATAAAATGTGTATTCTTACAATAAAACAACCTAATATATTATCATTTTTATATTATTTGGTATATTATTATATTTATATTTTTATTTCCAAAAATATTGGAAATAACCAATATTTCTTCAAAATATTTCAACCATATTTGAAGATTTCTCCAATAATTCTTCCTTTCTTATAATGCCCTGATTAGGTTTTAGTATTAAAGTTATGAAGGTTTCATTAAATGAGGTGGGCAGTGCTTCTCTTATTCTTATTTTCTGAAATATTTTCTGTTAATCTTTGATAAAATTCACCTTCAAAGCCATGAGTACCTAGAATAGTCCTTGTAGGACCATTTTTTTATTATAGGCTCTGTATTTTAATAGCTAAGAGACTATTTATATTTTCTATATCTTCTTGTATGTTTTATAAAGCTGAAATTCCCCAGGTATTTGTACATATGATGTATTTTTTTATTTATTGGCACAAATAATGTGATGTTCATAATATCTTTACATTATAATCTCTGCAAGATTTGTGTAAGGTTTCCTTAATTCTATTTTATGCTTTCTCTCCTTTTTAAACTCAGTCTCACCAGGAGCTTATCAATTTTCTTAATCTCATCAAATAACCAGATTTTGGCTTTGTTGAACTTCCATATGATATTTTCCTTAATTTTTTAAATTTTTACCATTACAATTTTATTCCCTTCCCTCAGCTTTCATTGGGTTCATTTTTCTATATTTCCTAACTTTTGGAAAGAGATGTTTAGCTCACTAATTTTAAGCCTCTTCTCTTCTTTACTATGTGAATTTATGCTCAATATATCCATCTCAAAAATTTGATATTTAGTTTTCCTAAAATTGAGTCTGATAATGCAGATATCTGCAACACCTCTGGGTCTCTTTCTATAGTCCACTGTTTCTGTTGTATTAAGTTGTTTTATCTCCTTGTGTGGCTACTTATTTTTTACTTAGTGCTAGTCATTGTTATTTTAAATTTACCTGTAAAAATAACTTTTCCTTGACTAATTAGGATAATATAAACTTTCCCCCAAGGAAGTTTTTAATTTCCTCTTACCAGATTCCTGGGGGGGTGGTGTGTTAGCAAGCTGGAATCACCTTTATCTAGTTTTTAGAGATTATGGTTTTTCTTGGAGCACCTAGATGACTCTCAGTTGGGTTATGCCACACGCAAAGGCTGTTTGACTTCTGATTTCCTCTCAGTTCTAAGGGCAGATCCATCAGGCTTCCACTGCAAACCACAGGCAGCTTATCAGAGTGATCTGTGTAAGCCCTTACCTATCACTTACATTCTCTTAACCCACTGGAACTTTAAAAACGTGTTTGAATTTCAGATAAGTTTTCAAAATAACCAATATCCCAGAACACAAAAGAATGCCAGATGTTAGACTCACTTCTCTGAATTTCTGTCTTCATCAAGCTATTGCTTTGATATTTTTTTATCTCTCTGGCAATACTCTAGAGCCTATTTAGAAGATAAGTTTTTACATCTTACTCAGGTTTTCTAATTATTGTCAATAGAAGCATTGTTCTGATTTACCTGATCTACTCCAGCTAACATTATTAACTTTCACTGCTTAAAACAACTTAAAATTAAAATTAAGAAGTTATTTACATACATATATTTCACACTCTTAAATTACAAGTTTTATTTCTCCAAGTTTAGCATTATTCTAAGATGAATTATATGATCATTTGAATGATATCTTTAAAGTCAATATAAAGAAAGATTAGACCATTGAGGGTATCCCTTGTTCTTCAGGCTAGATTGTAAAAATTGCCTACATAAGAAAATAACTCTCAATGGTTCTGCATTCCAATGTTCTGTTTATTCTTTTGTTAAGAGCATTTTATATGCTTGCTGTCTTTAGTATTTAATCTGTATTACGAAGAACTTAGAATCTTATATATCTTACTCTGTTTGTAAAATTAGAACATGTGCTCTCTTACAGGCAACCAGGAAGCTGACCTCACAATTCCCAGTAGAGACAAAGGGTTGCCCGCAGGCGACGTTAGTCTACCCTCCTAATGTTGACCAGTTCTCCCCTTGTCACCCTCCGGTATCCTACGTCAGGGAGAGCTTAGTACAAAAATGGTGCACTTCTTATGCAAATATACCTTCAAAAAAGTCCTCTAGTCTTCCATTTCAATCATATTATTGTTCAAAAATCCTCTTAAAGATGAAATTCTAGAAGGGTCAAGTCAAGGAACGTGTATAAAGAACCCAGGGACAAAGCCAATGGGGAAGTAGGGAATAAATATGGGAGGTAGGTAAGGCAGGAGAGAGTAATGGGAGAAAATGGGGACAACTGTAATAGCACAGTTAAAAAATTCTAAATAAATAAATATAAAAATAAATGAAATTCTAGAGCTATAACTACTATGAGTTCTATGGGGGAACATTTCTTTTGTCCATATATAGTACATGCATTCAGAGAAAATGTGTCCTATCATGAAATTTATATATGCCTCAAATATAGCTTTTGAATAAGAAATAAAAAACTTTTGCAAGTCTTCTGGAACACCCAAACCTGGTATGAATATAGTAAAGGGAAGAGGGTAAGAGATATCATGACATCCTATCATCAACCTCTAGCCTCAAGGGATATTTTCAAATACATTTCTTTTAAAAAATATCAGAATAACAAATAAATCAGTCACATCCAACCCTTGGACATAAAATCTCACAGACAATGACACCTTTGTCCCAATAGTTTGTGTCCTAGAAGAAGTAAGGAATAAACATTTATAGCAATAGCTGATATTAGCACCACACTAAGCATTTTATACATGCTATCTCTAGCCTGGAAACAACCTTGCAAAGTATTTTATCATCATCCTCAGGTAAGAAAACTAAGGTTCAAAAGTTCAAAGCAAAGTCAAGGCAGAATTTGAGTCAGTTCTCAAAGTCACTTCTCTGTGAGGCATGCCTAGGGCCTGTGAGGTCAGAAAGCACCTCTTCCAGGATATAACCTCCTCTTTCTTCTCAACTTTTTATTTCATTAATTTTTTAAAAAATAGTTATTGATCATCTCTAGTGAGCTTGGCATATTCTAAAGCATTGGAAAAGCTGCAGAAAATGTAACCAACAAATTCTTGTGCTCATAAAGCTTAAATGGTAGCAGAGAAGAAAGATAATAACCAAGTAAGCAAATACAGTTATTGTGATAGAGATAAATGTTATGAAGAAAACAAAATGGGAAGTGAGAGCTAATTGAAATAAAGGAGCTAGGGAAGATCTTTCTCGAGATCTTGAAGATGAGTCTAAAATGATGAAATAGGACCCAACCAGTAAAGACTTAAAGGGAAACGTTCCCAGCAGAGGGAGCGATGTGGGAACAGGCCCCAAGGCAAGGTGGGCTCTACCTCAGACACCCAGTTCCTTCACATTTACTCCCTCCTTTAAAAACCTCAGGTGAAAGTAACTGAAAATACTCGAAAATGTCACTCCCTCAGAGGTTCTTGTAATTTACCAGGATGAAAGGATGAAATATAATGAGGAAAGCTCCAAAGGAAGAGGTAGTCAGCATTTTTCTGCACCTAAGAAAAAAATTCTGACCTAGGCTATTGCCCACCTTGCTGTACCCAGGCCTCCTCAGTACTCTCAGTGAAAGATATACTTTGGTGTCAACTTTTCACATCTAAAATAGGAAGTGAAGAACTTGATGGGGCATAATATCTTTTGCCAGCACAGCAAGTTCCCAACACACCAATTTGCCACCTCAATGCTTTGTGAGTCAGAATTTTGGAACTGAGACTGCATTTCCCTGTAGGAACAATGATATTAATTGCAAATTATAGCCCTAAGCAAGTCTATAAAAGCCTGCCCAACTTACACTGTTTCTAATAGTATACAAATTAGTGATGGAAAGCAGAATTTGGTCACACAACTAGGGAATAAGTGGGAAAAAATATTTAGTGAGAAGTAATTTATCTTGAATGGCATTGCATAAAGAAGCCCAGGTTTAAGAAGGAAGGTTAAGAAAGAGGATTTTGAAGATTTCTGGCAACTTTTAAAAATTTCAGTGGGTGATGGAATAGGTTGATTAGTTATATCTAATTTTGTTCCATAAACTTTGGCTGTCCTTATTATTAGTATATTTGCAGTACTGTTTTTTTTTTTCTGATGCATAATCATCTATGAGTAGAGATGGTTGACCTGGGGCCTTGTCTAGGTTGCAATGGTGTTAAGAACTCATGCACTGCCCTGGCTAGTGTGGCTCAGTGGATTGAGTGTTGGCCTATGAACCAAAGGGTCACAGGTTCAATTCCTGGTTGGGGCACAAGCCTGGGTTGTGGGCCATGTCCCCATATGGGGGCACATGAGAGACAACAACACATTCATATTGATGTTTCTTACCCTCTCTTTCTCCCACCCTTCCCCCTCTCTAAAATAAATAAATAAAATCTTTTTTTAAAAAAGAACTCATGCACTGGAATAGAGAGGAGAAGAGTAAAAGAGAGAAGGAGGTCTACATCAGAAGTTCTCAAAGTTCAGTATGCATCAGAATCCCATGGAAGGACACGTGCCATGCCATCTGATCAATATGTCTGAGACTGGAGACAGAGAATTTGCAATTCCAATAAATCCCCCGGTAATGTTGATGCTGCTAACCCAGGGACAGCACTTTGGAAATCATTACTCAAAACACCAAAGGTTCAAGCCAGAGACAACATTTAAATCTTGCAGGAGGCACTGCTGCTGGCCCTGGTAGGTGGCACATTAGCATGATGCAAAGGGATGCTGCATAACTGACTGAAGGCTAATTAGACGGCGAATAGGCTGAGAAAGACCAATATGTCAGGTAGCAGCTTTGAGGTTCCTGAAAATAGGTAAAAAGATCAATAGTTCTTCCCAGATTTATATGATTCTCATCCTTACAATATGGTGAACAATTTCTGGAACTATCCAAGGTAATACAGGAATAGTTAGCATTTTTAGACCGTAAACATACTATTTGGAAAATGTCATTTTACAGTTTACTCAGCAAATATATAATCAGTGCTACTCATTGCAAGACTCTGTGATAAGCAGATGAGCGGGGAATGACCAGATCTAAAGGCAGACAAGTCATTACATGAAAAACTAAAATTAAAATAGCCTAAGTGTTTCCTCAGAGTGTTGCAGGTAAGATGCAATGAGAATTTAAAGGTGGGAAGGATGCTTCTACCTGTCAAGGAAACAAGTGAAGGATAAAAGTGGTATTTGGTCATAAACTTGAACAAGAGATAAGGTCATGGATTAGACAATAGTCAGTAAAGAGGGAGAGGACAGAAGAAAATGTGTGTCCAGGAAAAAAGAACCATGTGGACAAAAGGAGTTATGCAAATGAAGTGGGACATACAAAGGAGACTAACAACAAGTCCCAGATGGCTGGCGTGCAGGCCACAAGCACGGCAGGCAAGACCGGGAAGGTAAGCTAGCGTCAGATCGTGAGGTCTTTAAATAGCAGGGAAGAAGTTTGAAATTGACTAGGTATCCATTCCTAAGCATAGGAGTGATAATTTGGAACTATATTTCAGGATAATTTATTGGGTGGCAGAAAATTTGGAGGTTGTAGGAAAGTTATAATCACAGCCCAGGACTGAGGAAAAAAACAGATGCAAGATGGGCGATGAGGCGAGAGATGGGGGTGCTGTCATGGGTCAGGTAGGGTGGAGTCAGCATGACCCAGCAGCAGATTCCAGGCAAGGATAAGAAAGAGAGAAAAAGGAGACAAAGAGACCCTGGCATTTGGAACCTTAGTAACTGGCCAAGTGGTAGCATGTCCAACAAGAATGTGGAAAGTTCTAAGAACTATTCCAGTACTAAATGAAGTCCTTACTTAATAGGTATCACAAACTCTCATTCCATGAGGGAGATGAAAACTTTGTTGTAAAATCCTAACCTTGCCTGACTCCATTATTTAGCTCTACTTGCCTTGGACTACATCCCCAAAGTCAACAACTATCAAAAAAAATTTTTAACCTCAATCCACTTATACATATGTGAGAGAGCATACATGTGACTGAAGCACAATGTCAAGAAGCAGTACTTAACCTTCCATGTATAATGGACTCTGATATTTTCTATTCTAGTCCATTTCACCTTTCAAAAGTACTCATTGCAACTGCCACATTGATTTCATGGCTCACAAACAAGTGGTATCCCAGAGTATGAAAAACACTGAACTATGCAATAAGATTCAGCAATTATGTTAACAGTGGAGAAAGGGGAAAAACATTTTATCAGAGGTAAAGGGAAAACATATGTGGAAATAATGCATCATTCTTACTCTTCAGAATATTTTATTTTTATTTTTATTTTTTAAAGATTTTATTTATTTATTTTTAGACACAGGTGAAGGTAGGGAGAAAGAGAGGGAGAGAAACATCAACGTGTGGTTGCCTCTTACGCACCCCCTACTGGGGGCCTGGCCCTACAACCCAGGCATGTGCCCTGACTGGAATCAAACTGGTGACCCTTTGGTTCACAGGCTGGCATTCAATCCACAGAGCCACACCAGCCAGTGCCTCTCCAGAATATTTTAGATGACTTCTTTAAAGTCTAAGATACCTATAATAGCAAGCTTTAAAATAATGGACTTGCCTTGGTTAAGAAAAAGGTAGTACATTCTGTGTTTCTTTTAGTAAGATGCTTACAGTACTGGACACTGTTCATCTGTGTCCATTATGAAAACAGTACTGCACATGAAAACCCATATTTATAACCTAATAAACTGAGATGAGGGAAGATAAACATTCACATTTCAAAGGCTGCATTTAAGTCACTAATACAATTAACCACTTGACAGAACCAGCTACAGGGGAACTAGGTTAAATACCACTGCCAATTTCCTTTTGATAAGAAATGGAGATAAGAGCATTGTAACAGGAAAGATGTTCCAAGGAAAAATACCTCCATTTATAAAATTTTTATTTATACCCAACTTTTTAAAAGTACCAGGATGTGGTAAGGGTATGGCAGCCAGTACTGATGGAGTATACCTTGTTCCTCAATGAGGCCTGACCAGAGGGAAAGATTTGCCTGTGAATAAGCCGAGGGTATGGTGTGTTGGCCCACCAGCTTTCACAGGCCATAGCACATCACTTTACTGAAACCAATTCCATGTGTGCATAGCTCTGAGGGAAGACTGGGAAAACAAACTCGTGGATTGTCTTGCCACAACCAACTCATTTACTACTTTATAAGGAAAAGAATAAAAACTGACCCAAGTGCGCATCACTATTCATAACATTGTGCTAAATACTTTCATACATGCCCTTCCCTTCCAACCCAAAGACGTAGTGGATTATCCCATTTTAGAGGTGGATAAACTGGAACAACAAGAATTAGAACACTTGGTCAAAGACAAATACCTGGAAAGTGCAAAGCTGAGATTCGAAGGTAAGCTCCCTAATTTTTTTTTTACCCTCCCTGATAGAAATATAAGGAAAATTGCTCAAGGGCAGGTAGATTGATCTCCAGTGCTGTCCTTTAAGGAGCTTTATTCCAAAAGGTAATTGGCTTCAGAGTGGATGTTTGAATATACAGTATACGCAGTGGGATAGGCAATCAAAACCTTCAACAATAAATCTTCCCAGATGCTTGGCTGTTGAGATTGTTTTCCCCATTTCTTCCACCCCCTAATCTGTCTGCCTCCCTCCACCTTTTGAGTTTCATTTCTTTCCATCAGTAGCCATGGCAACACCCAAAGATAAAACACGGACAGGAGATTCTTGCAAGTCTCTCCAAAGGTGGCACCTTGCCAACATTTTTCATGGGTCTAATACTGTGTACTATGCAAGCAAAGTGGCCCCCTTCTCTCTCCTTCCCATTCCCTTCCCACCTGCTCAGTGGCAGCCAAGGCCATTTGCGCAGCTTGTGAGATGACTGTCTGGTACGTTCGTATTCATAAACTTGCAGATCAGTCATTCCGTGTTTCAAAACATGCTTGAGCTGGAATCTTGGATTTGTCTCACCACTCCCTATTAAACCTTCCCGAAGAACTTGGCATTAGCCAGAAATGAGCCTTTCTGTGGGGTGTTCTGTTTATTGTTTGCCTCAATCAGAGGTGCCTGTTTAAATTGTAGCACTCTCTCTGACTTCCCCTGGGTACTGAATATTCAGTGAAATTTTACCGTGATGAGGCTCTTCTGAGTTTCCCTGCTACATTGTGAATACTAAAAGATAGGAGAGTGCAATCTAAAAAGAGGCGCTTTTTTTTTTTTTTGTATTTTACTTAAAAAGCAGCCTTGATTACATTCATTACATGATCTGGTTCACCAGCCAGGATACCTCATTATTGACAGTTGGGCTACAAATCAGAGGAGATTACAAATAGATCATCCATTTGTCTGGAACACATTAAAACATGGAATATTTGTGTGGCCACAGTGTGAATGGGCATGATGTATGTGTGCCTGAGGATAAGTGTACAAACAACTGTCTTTTTTAGCTTTATTTATTTCAAATTGTCTGAATTAGCACTGATAATTATTATCTAGAGTCATTAATTTTTTTAATTAATTGGCTTTCTCTTCAAAAGTTCTAAAGACTTCATAATAGACAACAGTCCTTAAACACACAGCTTACCTCATTGGACTACAAGACACAATGACCTTACAATTTCTCAACTTCATCAATATCAGCAATAGATATTTTGTGAGTGCTAATTAAATCATAGCCATTGCAGCTTTACATACCATATCTCTTTCCTTCTTCCCACAACTTTATGTGGTATGGATTCTTAGCCCCATTTTATGATAGAGGAAATTGAGGTTCAGAGAGAACAAATGGATTGCCTGAGGTCACAAGCAAGGTGGTAGTAAAGTGGAAGTGGGAGCCAGGCTTGTGACTGCCCCCATCCCTTCCTTCCAACTTTGGGTCAGGTGCTCACACCTTCGGTCACCCCTCAACCTCATAACCAACTGAAGATATTTCACTGACGATGCACTCTCCTGAGCATCATGTTTCTTATCTTTGCATTTCTCCCACTGAGTTCCCTGGTTCTTTACCTCCTCCTCTTCATAGTCCATCAGCATCGTTAGCACAATTTTCCTGCCTCAGCCATTCCAGCCTTTTGCTCAGCTGCACCCCTGATGACTGCAAATCTGCTTCCAGCCCAACTGTGCCCACCTTGGCACTCATCAAACCTGAGTAAATTCGGAGGCCATCTCTAGTAATGAAGAAGGTCAGTAAAACAACTGAGTTGTTCTACACACAAAGCAATGCTAATCAACTTCAGTTTAGTTCTCATTATTCCTTTTTGAGACTTTAATACATCTCAATTTGACTGCCTATCACAGTCCTCAAACTCCTACCCACTATCCCTCATATCATTATCTCAATGATGAGTTTACATTCCATTTTACTGAAGTGACTGAAGCTCTTTAATATGAAATGCACAGCTTTCTCCTCTTTATCGCAATCACTTTTTCCTCTTCCTTCCATAGTAGGGGGAAAAATGCTTCATCTCTGAATCTGTATTTTCACATGTTGATGTTCAATAAATTAAAAGACACAAGAAGAAAGTAATGAGACAAACCCAGAATATGGGGCATTCTACAATATAAATGATTCCATTTTTTCAACAAATAAATGGCATGGAAGAGAAAGATTTGGGGGGGAAGGATTGTTAGAGGTTGAAAGAGGGTTAAAAAAATAATAACCAAATGTAATGTCTAGACCTTCTATTGATACTAAATTGAACAAGCTATATGTAAAAGGACATTTGCAGAAAACTAAGGACAATTAATATAGACTGAGTATTAGATGATTGAAATTGGTGTTAATATTTTAAGCCCCATAATATCATTACATTTATGAAAACAAAGGTCCTTATTAGTTTAGAGATGCATACTAAATTATTATGAGCAAAATGATACATGGTATCTAGAATGTTTCAAAATACTTTGGTGACCTTTTTATCCAGTGTGGGGAGTAAATAAAACAAGTTTTGAAAAATATTCACAATTGTCAAACCTGAGTAATGGGTACCTGGGGTGTTATAGATTATTTCTACTGATGTATGTTTGAAAATATGCATGATAAAAATTAAAAAATAACAAAGCAACTAAAAATCTCTTATTCACTATTTAAAGAGCATTCTCTTTCTCAAATATCTTTAATTACCATATGTTTGGTTGTTTCTCCATCTATGCCTTCAAACACACTAAACTCTTCTGTCTTAATCTTTTCTGAATAGCACTTTTTCCAGAAGCTAAAATCATCTCTCTATCTTTCTCGAAACCCTGAAATTTCAAGTAAAGAGGCCAGGGCATTCCTACCTTTTCCAAATTACACTCACTCCTTATCCCTCATCTCCTCTCACCCCTGGAACTTAGATTTCTGCTCTCATCACCAATTTACCAGTTTAAATATCAAAGTTGCTAGACCACTAGCTTCTAGAAAAAGGAGGTCTCTTTCTCCAACATCTTTCTGTAGCCACCTGTCTGTTCTCTTCTAGATCAGTCTAAACGCTTTATTGACATAATCACAGAATCATCCCAGCAATCTTACTATGTAGGTACAATTGAGTCAGTTTAGTAAGAAACTAGAAAAATTTCCTGGCAAGTGGAATAAGAAAACTCAGACAAATTGTTGAACAAATGGCTGGAACAGCTAAGCAATTAACAGCCAGTTGATAAATCACAAGACTCTGTCCTCCCTAACCAAAGATACCTAAGAGCAGGTGGCTTAAATCACCTCAGTCAGGGAGATAGATAACAAAGAAGAAACCAATTAAAGCGAGACCAATCCAAGATAGAGTGAAACTCACCGGAGAGTGACCCCTGACCCCACTATACACTCATTTTGATACATCAGCATACTAAACAACATACCTGGAGATCTAATGAATTTTCTGTGGTGATCCTTCCCTGGGACCTCCTCTAAAATTTCTACCTATAAAAAATAGGTAAAACCCTCGGAACGAAAACTGTTAGCCCACGCTCTTCTTTGAGCACGCCCGCACCCCTTTTCCTCAGCACGTGCTTTGCTTCTTCTCTCCTAAGCTTTAAGGGTCCCGACGAGACTTGCACCCAGGGGAGCTGTGGACAGCGGCAGCTCGTCCTGGGCATATCCCCGATCCTGTCTCCAGGGGCTCTTCCTTTGCCTACCTGTCCCAAACTGCAGTAAACTTACTCTCACTTTCACCTGGATTTCTGTCTTGAAATTTTTTCTGCACGAGTCAAGAACCTGACACATGAAGGGTCCCGAACTAAACCAGGGAGAGATCAGCCCACAGCACAGAAGCCATCTGGAAACACTATTATATCCCCATTTTATGAAAGGGGAAAATGAGGCCAAGGAAGGTCAACTAACTTGTCCACAGCCGTGTAGCTAGTAACTTGGGTGGGGAGGGGCTTGGGGAACCGAGGCAGTCTCTCCTGTGACCCACGCACTTAACTGTCAGGCCAGATGCCTCTTACGGGCGGCTGGCATAGGACTCTTGCTCTACAAGCCTGTGTATGTGATATACAATGTCATAGGAGATTAGTACATTTGGGACTTTGAGGTTCCATCACAATGTGCTGTTTGCCCAGAGGGTGATGTTTTTGCTATGTGAATGGGGCAATCTTATATTCAACATGGCCAATAAAATCATTACAAAGTTCACTTTATTTTAAATAAATTGATCTAAACATGACAAGCTAAAAAAACTGATAGGTAAAACAGCATATGAATGGGCAATTACTTTATTTTCTGACATTTTCTAAAACCAATATAAATCATTTTATTTGGAGATAAAAGGACAGGTGAAGTATTTTAAGTAATGAGAATATAGCTTCTAGAGATACTATTTTTGTAAATCTTGTCATTTCAAATATAAATAGAGCAATGTTTGCTTTCTTCTGATAAGTCTCTTTTTCTTTTAGTTTCAGTAGCTCCCCATGAGTATAAAATCCAAATTCCTTCAGGGCACCAGTGCCTACTTGTCTGCCCTCATCCTTACCACCACTTCCTGACATACTCTACACTTTCTTATTTGCAGTTTCCCAATCAGCCATGTAGTTAAGTCCCTAGACTTCTGCACAGGCTGCTTCCTTGGCCCAGGGTATCTTTGTTTCTAGTGTACACTTTGAGCCCAAACTGAATTGTAATCTCCTGGGCCTCTCCGTCTCTCTACCCATTGGATGCTCAGAGCCCTCTCATGTGCCCTTGTTTATACTTCTCTCACTCTATTGTGGTTATCTGTGTCCACCTGTCCAAGCTCAGCTGAGCTGAAAGAGAGGGAGAGCTGAGCTGTCAGATGCGGAGTAGCTCATCAAAGCAACAAGCCGTCAATGAGTCCCACCCTTAATCCCTAAATCGGAGACTGAAGCCGGAGAGAGATCACCGGCTGCCCGTGTTCCACTTTCCGCCATGGAGTAGTACAGGGGTTGAGGGTCAAGGGAGGCAGCACAGACTTGGGGGCCCCCTCATTGTGTCCTGACTTTTGTTTTATGGACTTTGGGGGGAGGCGGTAGCAAGCGCAGTGGGCTAGGAGTGGACTGAATCATGGTAGAGAAAAGCATCTTCAGAATTTTCCCCTCCACTCCGGTAAGGAGACCTTGGCAGAAGTTCCTGGGGAGGATATCTGACAGAGCGGAAGGCACTGCAGAGAGGAATGTGAACATGTGAAAAACCGTTACTGGGAGGTGTCTGAATTCTGGACAGAGACTGCAGTGCCCTGGTGCCCCGCCCTGCACTCCGCGTCTGGTGTGGGGAGGACGGCTTTTCCCACGAAGCCCGTGAGGTGAAGCCTTTGTGATTACCTGTGGTCAGGCCTGAGGAATCACACATAGGATTTTAACCTGGAGCCTGACTCCCCACACATCAATCTGTCTGCCCTACTGAATTTCAAACGTCTTGAACGCATCAGTTACAACTTACACATCTTTGTTTCTCCATGAAAAGTGGATGCTCAACCACACGTAAGATCTTGTCATGAATGAAGAGTTCTTTCACCTGAGCATTTTCACTCGGCTCCAGTTGGAAAATCATGCAGGTGGGATTTTCCCTGCTCTGGTTGTCTTATGTAACAAATCTTTAAAGGCCCAAATTTAATAAATTTTAAGATTGCCATACCAACATCCCCCTGATTCACATCTGTCCAAAATACTAATTATAGCATCTTTGGACAATTTGAAAATAATATGTGGATTAAAAGGTCCAGAAATTAACACAGAGCACTGTGACTTGCATATATTAAATTTGCATTATGCTGAATGTTTTATTTATGAAATTTTGAATCTCAGGACAAAGATTTCAAAAATATATGAATCTGATTCATACTGAGAATGATAAGGTTTAGAGAGATTATTACTTTTTAAATTTCCTTCATTTATTATTAATGCCGATTAGATTAGATTAGATTGTTAGATCTCAGGAATATCTAATTTTGTTTAGCCTAGTTGTTTTCAGTTTGATTATCCTTAAAATTGCAGGTTCCAAATGATTGAAATTTCAGTACCATGCCTTTAGGATACTTTCACAAGAAATCTGCAGGGAAAGCCACATGTTTCAATAGAGAAAGAGCTTGTCTTGTGCCTCTTTGTAGCCTTAGAATATACTACAGCCCTGGCTGGTGTGGTTCAATGGATTGAGTGCCAGCCTGCGAACCAAAGGGTTGCCAGATTGATTCCCAGTCGGGGCCATGCCTGAGTTGCTGGCCAGGTCCCCAGGAGGGGGCATGCGAGAGGCAACCACACATTGATGTTTCTTGCCCTCTCTTTCTCCCTCTCTCTAAAAATAAAATAAATATATCTTTTAAAAAAGAAAGAATGTACTATATATCCTAGTACACTAAGCACTAAATATACACTTTTCAAATTGGATTGACCTACACTTCATCTTGAAGGTCTGATGTTAAATTATAGTCTATCTTACTTGGTTTTATTTGGGGGGCCTTATATTAGGGAGCAGGATTTCTGGATTATGAATTCCTGATTTCTCTGTATTTTTCACATATATTATTACATTAATGGGGTCTTAGCAAACCACAAGAATATTTCAGATTTTGTCATCTAGTGCTATTGAATTTTGCTTTGACAAGGCTAGATATTAACTTTTATTTGCAGAATATTAACCTTCAGTAAAGTTGGAAGTAATATTACATTTTATTAATTATTTACAAGCTGGTGTCCCAAGTATTATGAAGAGATTGTTGCTTTTTCTCCCTTGGCTTATTATCTTTAAATCATAGAGCCTCTTCACTCACATCTGTTCTCTTTTTCATTTGTATATTCTGCCAGGTATTAATTATCTTTTTTAAATATTGGAAAATGTGGGTGTTTTCTTATACAGAATGATGACACATGCTTGAAAAATATTATATCCATACAAACACATAGCACAAGTAATAAAAAATACCTTGTGAGGGTCCTCAGCGTAACTGTGAGCACAGAAAGACAATTAATGCCAAGCGAACTGTGGGGAGTGCCAGTGCGCAGCTTTTAGAACTTTCATTGCTGCCGGTGTCACAGAGAAAAAAATGACACTATATCCAGCACTTTGTGTACTTGCTAAAGACTCTAGATGAAATCAGATATAGAGGTATTTCTCTGGTAGTTAAAAGGGGTTAGTATCCAACTACTGTGTAAAGACATTAATTAAATTCCAATCTTAATCTGTACTAAGACACTGTTCTCTTGAAGTTGTAAATAAATAAGAACTATTCTAAATAGATTAAGTGCTTTGCCCGTCAAGGCAAAACGGGAGTTTCAACAGGTAGATAAATGCATTGTGAAGTAGCTCTTTCAGGAAAAAGGAAAAGAAGACGACAAACCCAAAAATGAGGTATTTTTAGACATCACTGAGATTCACAGACCACAGTGCTAATGCCGGCACACCTAGATCGCCCAGACAGAAACGTGCACTAAGCCCCTACTACTTGTGTGGCACAGAAACACATAATGTCCAAAGTCCCTCCTACATTCAGAAAAAGATATTGTCACAATTTTCTAAATAGAAAACCACAAGGGACAAAAAAAAAATCAACTGTATTTCTATACATTTATAACTACCTTGCAGAGGACACCAAAATTAAAAAATACAACATCACTTAAAATCTCTTTAAAGAAAATGAAATGCTTAGGTATAAACCTAACAAAACAAGTACAGGATCTACATGGAGAGTATTAAATAATTCTGGTGAAATAAATCAAAGAATGTGCAGATGGAGAGAAATCATATTTATGGATTGGTAGACTCAACATAGTAAATGATGTCAATTCTCCCTAAATTGATCGACAGATTTAATGCAATTTTTTAAGTCACAGCACAATATTTTGTAGATATGGACCAGCCCATCAAAGCAACAAGCTTATTCTAAAACTTATATGGAAAGACACAGGCCCTAGAATAGCTGAAATAATCTTTTAAAAAGAAAAATAAAGTAGGAAAAATTACTTTATCCAATGTTAAGGCTCACTATATAGCTACAGTAATTAAGAGAGTGTGGTATTGTCAAAGGGATAAGCACATGCATCAATGTAATAGAACTTAGAACACAGAAATAGACCCATACAATTAAGCTCAACTGATTTTTGGCAAAGGCACAAAAGACACTCAATGGAAAAAGGATAGCCTTTCTAACAAATGGTGCTGGAGTAACTGGATTTCCATAGGCAAAAAATGAATCTCAGCCTAAACATCAAACCTTATGCTAATATTAACTGAAAATCAATCACAGACTTAAATGTGAAGCAAAAAAAATGTATATAAAATTTTTAGGAAAAAATCTTCAGGATCTAAGTCTAAGCAAAGAGTTCTTAGACTTGACACTATCAACAACCTCATGAGAAAAAAATGAATTAACTAAATTTCATCAAAATTTTAAACTATTTGTTCTGTGAAAGAGTCTGCTGAAGGCATGAAAAATGAATGAAAAGAAGCATCTGACTAAGGACTAGTACTGGACTTAAACTATATAAAGAACTCTCAAAACTTAAAAATGAAACAAATAATCAATTAGAAAAAAACATATAAAGGACAAAGAAAAATTTCACTGAAGAGAAGAGAGAGATGGGAAATAAGCACATGAAAAAATGTTCAAGTCACCAGCTATTCAGGATATAAAAGAACACCATGGGGTATCACTATGTAAGTATCAGAACAACTAAATAAAATTCATGTTAACACAAAATGCTGGCAAGGATACAGAGAAAACCAATCCTTTATACACTGCTGGCTGGAATATAAAATTGTAAAGACATTTTGAAATACAATTTGCTGTTTTCTATAAAAAAGAAACATACAACTACCATGTGATTATAGGGAACCATGGGTGGCATGGCAAATGCAGCTCAGCCCTGTGGGAAAGCCCATAGGCGTGTGGCGGCACAAACCGATGGATCAGTTCTCCCGTGGGGAACCAGGCCTGCATTATACTTAGGCTGCTCTGTGACTCGCTCTTGCTAAAACTCCCTCACCCTGAGTTGTGGTAGCAAACACTTACTGCATATCTTTAAAGTACGTTCCTGAAGTCTGTGCTAATTCTCCCAAAGACTGAAGTGTAACCAGACCTGTTACTTTTATCGTTCACTTGCATTTGCAACATTTTTCCTTGTTCATCTGTAAGAAGTAATCAGTAACATCCTTTCTTTTGCTATCTGTAAAAAGTAATTACCTAAAGCAAACCTAAGTATAATGAATGAAAACCATTGATGTATGCTATTAGAAAGCCATTAAAAGCTTGTCCAGGCAAGGGTTGGTACGTTCTCCCCTTGAGAAACTGGCCGTGCCATCCCTTTTCCTCCACAGGACTTTGGTAGTCCATGTGAATTTGTCTTGTCTCATCCACAACGCCGCAGACACTGTGGGCCGGTGTCTGCATCATGCGATCCAGCAACTGTGCTCTTCTACATCTACTCCAGAGAGACAAAAGCTTACGTTTATACAAAATCCTACACGTGAATGTAATAGCAACTTACTTTATTTTAGTCAGTCAACTGACTAAAGAAGATTTAGAAGATTTAGTTAACCCAAAACTTCTTCAACAAGTGAATGATTAAACAATTTGTAGGGGGAGGAGGGAAATATGTAAGGTAAAGAATATGTGAATTAACTGGACTACTGGAATTTTTACACTGTATATGTATATAAATCATCATGTCATGCACTTCACATATATTACAATTTGTCAATTATATCTCAATAAAGCTGAAAAAAAAACCTATGATACATCCTTACCATAAAATATTTCTCAGCAATGATTAAGAATAAACTACTGATACTAACAAAAACTTGAGTGACTCTCAAGGAAATTATGCTGAGTGAATATAAGCAAAGGTCATAAGGTTACACAGATTATAATTCAATGTATATGCCATTCTTGATATAGCATTCTCCTTCCCTCTTCTATAGAGAAGGAGAACAAGTTTGTGATAGCCAGGCTTTAGCGGAGGGTATGGGGAGGATGAGTGTGATTATAGAGGGCAAGGGAAGAAATTCTTGAAGTGATAGAATAGTTTTGTGCCTTGATCGTGGTTGTGATCATATGAATCTACAAAGGTGACAAAATTGAAGAGAATTAAATACACACATACATACACAAGAGCATGTGCAACTGATGAAATCTAAATAAGATGGGTGAGTCATAATAATGTCAGTTTCTCAGTTATGCTATTGTATGATAGTAACTTTAGTAAGATGTTACCATTGGGGAAAACTAGGTGAAGGTTGCAAGGGATCTCTCTGTAATATTTCTTAAAACTAAACATCAATCTATATATTTTTTTTCAAAATGAAAAGTTTATATCTTTTTAAAAAGGCATTGTCACTTAATTCAGATAATATCCACCATAGGCATTCATAGCAGTAGAGGTAAGTATGGGCTGGAACTATAAGTCAAAGATGGAACTTTCCTAAGTGAGTTCATGAAGGATGGCAGGATTTGTTTAGGCACAAAGGAGAGAAGTGACCATTCCATTTACATGCTAGAAATAAGAGAGCAAAACTCTCTAGTTTCTGCTAGAAAGATGAGAGAAGCCAATTTTCAATAAGATGATAGGCAGGTGATGGAGTGTAGGGCTTTGTAAGCATTTCTGATGGCTGCTATGCGCTGTCAGATATCATCCATGTCCTCTAAAATCACGCAGTTGGAAAGCATAGAGTCAGACCTTCCCAGTTCTCCAGATAGAATAGCTCAGCTCCTTCCAGAACATCTTGGAATGAGAGCGGGACTAGTCAGGCTGTCTTCAACAGTATAGAACATTGACAACCTTCTACATGATAGCCAAACTCTCTTGCTTTTTTTTTAACATTATTACAACATTTACATCCTAACATTTAGCTACAGACCATGATTTTCAATAAAATTAATAAGGTTAAAATTTTTTAAAAAAAGAATGCCTTGAATCTAAATGTTTCCATGTAGGCCAATAGTTTCTCACGATAATTTTGCCCCCACTCCCCACCCCCAAGATGTTTGGTTATGTTGGAGATATTTTTTGTTGTTGTTTTCATAACTGGGGGTGGGGTGAAAATGTTGAAGTGGTAGTATTAATATCTAAAACCAGAGATGCTGATAAACATCTGAGAAGCTGATAAACACCCTACAATTCAGAGGACAACCCCCTCCCCATTCCCAAGGAAGAACAATCCACTCCAAATGTCAATAGTACCAGTGTTGAGAAAACCTAATATAAGTGAACAGATTATAATAAAGGGTCAAATATAGTAAGATTTAATAAAGATCATTGTAACATCCTGTATTTACTTCTTCCAAATACCACCTGTATAAATCATGGACAAGGAATTGGAGTACATCCTTTCACTACAGTAGGAGCTGAAAGGAGTCTTCTTGCTCCAGCTATTCATTCAAAGAATATAAACCAGTACCCAGAGACAGACTTACCTTCTCAAGGCTCCTGTACTTACTTTCATTCTCCACAATTTTGGGAGAATGGCAGGTTTCTGCTTCATGGCTCATCCCCTCTAGAACACCCTAAGAATAACCCTGCCACCCTGTGCCAGGCCAGCTTGATCCTAGGCTGTGCCCCAAGTTCCTTCCCATCCAAAATACTGTCAGTTGGGAAATGCAGGCAGCTGGGCGGCAGCAGCACAATCATCCAGGCATCTTCCAGAAAGAGAGCCCAAGAGAGAGAGCACCTGAGAGAGCCCTTCTTTTGTTTAAAATCTTCTGCTCCTAATTCCAGGAGCTCTGGAGGATTTCAGTTTCTCAGAATCCTGTCCCGGACTGTTTACCGTTGCCTCTGGCAACCTCCTCCTATGGTCCCTCCCTACTCCTCCCCAGTGATCTGATCAGACCTCTCTGTATCATTTACAATATGCCCACTATGATATGATCTATAAAAAATATATATGTATATTTGGTCTTCATCCCATTCCTGACACAGAGCTCCTAAAGCCTTGGAATATCCTAAGTGATGGTAGCAATAAGGTATCTTTTGTTGTATTAATAACATGACACTTGGTAAACCCCCGGTAACCTAGATTCAGGCTGATTGCCTGGGGGCTCAGCCAAGTGTTGGAGGTTGGAACTTTCAGTCCCACCCACTCCTCACCCTAATGTTGGAGGAGGGGAGAGGGGCTGGAAGAGAAACAATGATTGGATCAGTCATGACTACACATGGTAAGAAAGCCTCCATGAAAACCCAAAAGAACAGGGTTTGGAGAGCTTCTACATTGGCGAACACGTGGGGATTTGGGGAGAGAGACATGCTCAGAGCTGTTGGAAGTTCTGAGCCATTTCCCCATACCTTGCCCTATGTATCTGGCTGTTCCTGAGTTATAGCCTTTTATAATAAACCCATAATATGGTTAAGTAAGATGTTTGTCCAAGTTCCGTGAACTGCTCTAGCAAAATAATCTAACTCGAGAAGGGGGTCACTGGAACCTCTGAACTGTAGCTGTTATCTCAGAAGCTCAGTTGACAACCCGAATTTGTGATTGGTGTCTGAAGTCCCACAGGAAAGGCACAGCCTTGTGGGATTTGGTGCTTACCCTGTCGAAAAGCCTCACTACCAAAAAAATGATATCCATAATTACTCAGACTTGCCACCATTGAATATAAAAAATCTTGTTCAAGCTATTAACGTATGCAATTTTGACTTCAGTTATCCTGAAATAAAATTCACAAAAAATATAATTTTACCCAATATGCCAGTTTTATTTCTGACACATGCAAACAAATCAGCAAAGGTTTACTTGAATCTATTAGTAATATGCAAGTGAATTCTAGTCAGGATTTTCAACTTAAATTTAAGCTTGCATCTAAAAATTGAAAAATGGAATGTTATACCCTAAGGTTGTTTCTGTTTTCTTTTATATAAACAGAAAATTCACTTATCAAGCAACACAAATGCACTGAAATCCCAAACGGTACATGATCATCCCTAATAAAAATGATTGATGCATTTTATTCACATAAAAGTGCCATGTAAATGCTGAATAATAGTAAGACATTATATCAAATCTGAT
Organism: Anoura caudifer; assembly: GCA_004027475.1. Lineage (NCBI taxonomy): Eukaryota > Metazoa > Chordata > Mammalia > Chiroptera > Phyllostomidae > Anoura > Anoura caudifer. The sequence continues at coordinate 45,109 of PVKU01004880.1, forward strand.
TTAAGAGGCAAAGCATCTATATTTGACAGGACTTGTTCCTCTGCTAATAATTAGTTAGCAACCAAGAAATTGACTAATAAACGATGATGGACACCTTTTTTACAAAAGCTGTGATGTTTTCAGACGATAGCATTTCATGCTACTACTGGCAGTTCTTATTTAGCCCACCTCATGGAAGATTCACAAAAGTTTAGGACATGTACAGTCAACGACAATATTTTCTAGGAACTAGAAAAACTTCTCCGTTTCCATCAGTAAGTTAAAGAGCATACCTTCAAAACCGAGATCAACTGGTATATTAAAGTGAGTTTAACTAAACCAATTAAACATAAGCAACTTACTATCACAAAATATGTTAAACTCTACTCTCCCTAAAAGCTAAATGACTCTATCTTCGTAAAGTAATCCACATTTTATCAAGTATTACAGTAGTTTCCAAACTATGTTCGATCTTCTGGGCCCAAACACAGGCTTTGCCTGGCAGACCTCGCGCTGAGAAAGCTGCTGTCCGCGCATCAGCGGGAGCACGGTTAGCGCACTGCAGTCTCCAGAAGGCCCTGCTGCCAAGGACACCGCCCTTCCCATCCTCCCACAGGCCAGGCTCACACACATATTTGCATTCCTAGCCTAGGCACTTGCATCCGGAAGTCTCCTTGCGTGTGTTGCGGGAGGGAGTGCTGCTCTCCAATCTTCCGGGCCCCAGGACCATAAGATTGCAGGAACTTTTTATTCACGGCTCCCTTAGGAGTGAGACCACCCCCAGCCCACTCCTGTGCTGATCCGTGGGGGGAAGTGGGGCATGAGGAGAACTAGCACTCTCATTTTGGCCTTTCTTACAATATCACAGTGAGTGAATAAAAGCATAATTGTTACCACCCATTTGATTTGTTACTCTAATTGACCACCAGGATACCAGGCAGCTCTCTAACAAGTCCAAGAGTTCCTTGGAGGCACCTTGGTATGCCACGGTGGAGGACAGAGAGAGGCGGTAGCAACGGTACTCCCAGGAACTCCCTTCCCCAAACAGTCCTACCAGTTTCAATTAAAGTAGCTCTGTGTCTATCTCTTCTATGTTGAGGTTATGAGTGAGATTTCAACTGAGGAAAGGATTGTCCAAGGCTTATCCTAGCAACTTATCATTACTGCAAATGTGAAAAACATTATACTAATGATTCTAGTTTTTACATTCTAAATAGTCACACCATTTTGACAAGGAAATAACCCAGTGTAAGTAGCAAGGGCCTCACTCATTACTGATGCCTCACCCTCGGACCAAGGAGGCTTGATCATCACAGTGAAGGGCAGTCCTCAGACTACAATAAAGAACATCGTGGAAGCTATTGACTATCTTTACTGGAATCTTTCACTCAGTGCGAGGGAAGAGATGGAAACTTGCCTTATGCAGATTCACTAATGAAAAGAGATGAGAGTCTCACTATCATCATGGTTGCCATTATATAGCTACTGTTCAGTGAATTCCTATTCTGTAAGCATGCACCACACAGGGGATTGCACATGCTGTCAATATTAATCCCTTAGGGAAGCCCTGAAGTACAATCCCCATCTTACAGATTAAGAAACTGACACTTAAAGGGATTAAATAACATTTCGAAGGTCGCACAGCTGATGATGAATTCCAAGTCTATTTGAGCCAGTTTTACTACAAAGCCCATGATTGTAACTCCTACACAACAATGCCTCCTCCGCTCACGTTCCGATTTTCATAGAGCACAGGGGGCCAACACAAGGCCTGCAGGCCGAATCGGCCCTCCACCTTGTTCCTACCTGGCAGCAGCACCGAGCACTCACTGAACTGTTAAGGAGGAGTTACATTTATACAGTCCTGAAATTACATTCTGCCCTTTGAAGGCAACCGTGAGGCTGATGTGGCACCCGGTGAAAATGAGTTTGACACTCCTGTCATAGAGTGAAGTAATATCTGTTCTACTTCTTCTCAATTGAATTAGGTGCCTTAATAACAAATTAATTCTCTCAAACTACCAACAAAACAATATTTCCAGATAGTCAAAGTGAACTAGGCATGACTTGCTCAGACATATGCAGTTAAAGCAAAACAAACAAACAAACAAACAAACAGGACTTCTGGCCAAGATGAAGGCATAGGTGGACACACTGTGCCTCCTCACACAGCCAAAATTAAGGACAGCAAAGATTTAGAAACAAGAAAACAACCAGAACTGATAGAAAATTGAACTGTACAGAAGTCCAACAAACATTCATTCAGACCGGTAAGAGGGGTGGAGTCGAGGCAGGAAAAAGTAGAGGTTGGAGGACCCAGGCGTACGGGTGGCAGCCAGTGCACCCTGGGCACCAGGTGGCAACAGGCAGACCCAGAGAGGCCGTGGAAGGTGGCTGGCTGACCAGTAGGTCCCGCATTCATGCACAGATAATCCAGGCGAAAACAGGGAGCGAGACAGACCTCACAACCCAGGGCCCCAGGGCCAGGAAATAAAACCTAAAAACACCAATTGAAAACACTTGTGGGAGTTAAGGTGCCAGGAGAGACTCCCAGCCTCACAGAAGAGTTCATCGGAGAGACCCACAGGATTCTAAAACATACACAAGCCCATCCACCCAGGAATCAGCACCAAAAGGGCCCAATTTGCTTTTGGGAAGTGGCGGAAGGGACTGGAATTCAAGAGAGAGCGGAGCAAGTGCCATTGTTCCCACTCAGACCCCCGCCCCCACATACAGCATCACAACCCAGCAACTGGGCTGCCCTACCCTGGGGAACACCTAAGGCTCTGCCCCTTACTAACAGCTGTAACAGCTGCGACCAGACCCCCCCCCAAAAAAAAGAAAAGGCTCAAACGTGAGAACAAATCAGAGCCCCAGAGCCAATTCATCCAAGCAACCAAGAGATAGCCAACCTATCAGATGCACAGTTCAAAGCACTGGTGATCAGGATGCTCACAGAATTGGTTGATTTTGGTTGCAAATTAGATGAACAAATGAAGGCTACACTAAGTGAAATGAAGGAAAATGCACAGGGCACCAGTAGTGATGGAAGGAAAACTGAGACTCAAATCAATGGAGTGGACCAGAAAGAAGAAAGAAACAAACAAACAGAAAAGAATAAAGAAACAAGAATTCAAAAAAATGAGGAGAGGCTTAGGAACCTCCAGGACACCTTTAAACATCCCAACATCCGAATTATAGGGGTACCAGAAGGGGAAGAAGAAGAGCAACAAGTGGAAAACTTATCTGAACAAATAATAAAGGAGAACTTCCCCAATCTGGCAAAG